>CAIGRT010028524.1:0-27923 GCA_903798405.1 Fraxinus platypoda
TATTAACTTTAACTCAATAAAACACTTAGTCATCATGGGTTCGACAATTTACGCACCATTATATTACTTGATCACGATCCTGTTCACTTGCGGGTTTTCAAACGGTCAATATATGTTAGAAAAATCCTCACCATTTGCATGCATGTCCTTAATATATTCAAACACAAGCATTTTAAAACTTAAAGAAGTAAGAAATACATGCCTCGTTGATAATGTATCCGCAACTATGTTCTCTTTATCTTGTTTATACCGAATTACATAAGGAAATGTCTCAATAAACTCCATCCACATTGCGTACCTATTGTTTAATTTACCTTGGCCATTTAGATGTTTCAATGACTCATGATCGGTTTGGATCACAAACTCCTTCGGCCATAGGTAGTGTTGCCATGTCTTCAAAACTCGAACAAGTGCATAAAGCTCTTTGTCATATGTAGGATAATTCAAAGTTGTCCTATTTAGCTTTTCACCGAAATAAGCTATTGATCACCTATCCTGCATTAAAACATCTTCAATTCCTATACATGAGGCATCACATTCAATCTTAATAGTTTTGTTAGAGTTAGGTAATGCTAAATAGGTGTAGAATACGACCTATCTTTTATAATATTAAATGCATTTTCTTGCTCAATACCCCAATAGAATTCAACACCTTTTTTCACAATCTCGATGAATGGTATGGGAAGTGAGTAAAGTCTTTAACAAAACGTCTATAAAAGCTAGCTAAACCATGAAAGTTTCTTACATCAGTTATACTTTTAGGTGTTGACCACTCCCTGATGGCTTTAATTTTTTCTTCATCTACTTCAGTACCTTTTGTGCTAACAACATAATCAAGAAAAATAACATTTTCCATGCAAAAAGAACACTTCTTAAAGTTAGCATAAACTTGTTCTTACTTCAAGACAACGAGCACACATCTCAAATGCTCATCTAAATTCTTACTGTACACTAGGATGTCATCAAAGTTAACTACTATGAATTTACTTATGAATGCCGCAAAACATGGTTAATTAATTTCATGAAAGTGTTAGGTGAATTAGTAACTTCAAATGGCATAACTAATCACTCATACAATCTATATTTGTCTTAAAAATCATTTTTCATTTATCTTGATCTTTCATCCTAATCTTTCATCCTAATTTGGTGATATCCACTTTTAAGATCTATTTTACTAAAGATACATGATCAAGGCAATTCATCAAGCTTATAATCTAACCTAGGTATGGAATGACGATATTGTATCGTTATATTGTTGACGCTCTGCAATCAACGCATATTCTCTACTTCCCATCCTTTTTACCTACAAGTAGCAATGGCACAGCACATGCACCCATGCTTTCCCTCAATACCCTTTGTTCATCAACTCCTCCACCTGCCTTTGAAGTTCCTTTGTCTCCTCAGGATTACTTCTATAAGCTGGCTAATTTGGAATAACAGCTCTAGGTATAAAATCAATTTGAAGTTTAATGCTTCGAATGGGTGGTAACATATTAAGCATATCTTTAGGGAACAAGTTTTCAAATACCCGCAATAAAGAAATAGCCAAACTAGAGATTTGTTGGTTAGTTTCCCCAAAATTATTCCTTATACACCAACAATATCAAATGTTGGTTTTCCATTGAAGCTTCTCTTTTTTCACTGTCTTTTGCATAGCAACTAACTTTTGACTTTTTTTTCTCTCTGAAGACTCTCTTTTTTTTCTCTCTTATGGCTTCATTATTTTCTTATTAATTTCAGACACCTCACTAGTTTCTCTCGCTCTTTCTTTTTCTTCTCTTCCACACTTCTCAATTTCAGTTGATTCTCATAGACCTGTTTTAGTGTTAATAAAATAAGAGTAACCAATTTTCTATCTTTCACAATGTTGTATCTATTTTTATACCCATCATGTATCACCTTCCTATCATGTTTCCATGACCTTCCCAATAGGATATGCCATGCATGAATAGGAACCATGTCACACATCATCTCATTACTAAACCTCCCAAATAGTAAATCTCACAAAGACTTGCTTATTAACCTTGAACTCTCCACATTTATTTAACCACTACAACCTATAGAGCCTAGAATGTTTAACATAGAAAATCTCATCTATAATCATACTACATACTTTTTTGTTGACGTACCTAGTATAAAAGATGTTCTCTCCGCTTCTCCATACCATCTACCTTAATTTGTGAACCAAGAGCACGCCTTATAACAAGTGTTTCACCTACCACTAGGCACTCTACTCCACCATCACTAGCATCCTCCAACTAGGGCATCTCATCAGTATCACTACCACTATCACTCACAACTTTCCCATATCACGCAAGATCATTGCTCTTTTTTTTGGCCATTGAGATGCCATGTGCCCGAAACCCAAGCATCTAAAATACTTGGTATCCCTATTCTTAGAAGGCTGGAAATCTGACTTGGGTTGTATTTTACTAGCTACTTCATCTTTTCCCCTTGGTGGTCTGTCTTAACTTTTGAAACAGCCCCATCACTTCTATTACTGTCCCACTTCGATTTCCAAGAAGGATTAGAACATGAAGAATAACTAACCGTTCATTTTATTTTTAACTGTCTCTATACCTTTATAGCCACGTGTAACATGTCCTCCAAATCCACATAATTTTGTAACTCAAGAGCTGTTATATGGTTGGGCCACCTGGGCCCTGGCTAAGAGCTTTATTCATTGTAACTCTATTACATTGGCTATATCCCTATTTAAACCATTCAAAAATATGGCCATTGTAGCCCCCTATCCCTCATCAACATTGTCCCTAATCATTGCTACATTCATCTCCTTATGGTAATCCTCCAAACTCTTTGAACCTTGCTAAGACTTTATAGTTTTTGATAAAAGTCTCTATAATAATGACTAAGTACAAATCTCCTCCTCATAATAGCTTTCAATTCACTCCATATTTCTATAGGCCTCTTATGATCCCTCATCCTATTTGTCGCCATTTGATCCCACCATATTATCGCATAATCAGTAAATTCTATTAATGCTAGTTTTACCTTTTTCTCTATAGAATAACTATGGCAATCAAATATCAACTCTAATTTCTTCTCACACTCCAAAAAAATTTCAGGATCATTTCTACCTTAGAATGAAGGAATTTTCATCTTAACATTACCCAAATTTTGATCAATTCGATCTCTACTCTAGGCCCCTATCACGCCTATCTCTTCTATTCCTTATCCTACCTACTTTGGCGTTTGATATTTGGTCATCCTCATGCTCATTCTCTACTTCATTCTCATCACCAAATTGAGCTCTATAATCATGCCTTCTCACCTCCTAACATTAGGAACTCCTCTAGGTTGTCCCATTTGTAAGTTTGTAATCATCGCATCATGTCTCAATCCATTTTATTTCTAATTTCTCCAAACACCACATTCATCAGCTCAAACTGTTGTTGAATAGCTTTTAACATGAAGGATTGATTGTTCTTGTCCATAGATATTCATTCTTCTCTTTTAGACATCTTGATAACTAGAATTATATACCTCACGTGTTTGTACTCAAGTGCTTTACTTAATATTGGTTTTTTTCCAATAAGAAGCTCACCACTTTTGCCTTTTTCCTTTATATATTTTCTTTGTCATTCTCTAAGGAACTAATTGATCTCAATCAAAAAAAAAAAAAGGATAATGACTCTAGAAGGACTCAAGAAGGAAAGAACGAAGGAAATTGAATCAAAACACAACAAAAAATTTCAAGAAAATGTTTCTTGAAATTGATCTATGCATTTTCACAAGAAGATTTATACCAAAGGATGATATAGGTATTGAATAACTAGAAAGATTGTATTTCTTGAAAATTTCACCACAAGAATTTAAAGAAGGTATTTCTTGAAATTGAATAAGCATTGTCTTGAATTTCTTGAAATTGATATATGCCTTTTCTCAACAAGATTGATACTAAAGGATGATATAGGTATTGAATGATTAGAAAGATTGTACTTCTTGAAAATTTCACCACAAGAATTTCACAAAGGTGTTTCTTGAAATTGAATAAGCCTTATCTTGACCAATCTTTTTTCTTGAATTTTTTTTCTAGGCTTTTTTTTTTAACTAAATATGCAGAAAGAACAATAGAGGCAATAAACAAAAAAATTTAAAAAAAATTGATGAAGACTCAACGATGAAGACACAAAAAGAACTAAAATTTGAAAATGCAAAAAGATAAAGGATAAAACCGTGATTTTAGAGCCAAAGCTCTAATACCAATTGATGTGAACTCACGTAGCAATAAGAACTACAGAACCTACAAAAGATTGAAACGAACCCCAAGAAAACTAAAATCAGAGTTTGAAGTTTGACCCAATGATTTATTGAATCAATGAACCAAAGTTATTGATGAACCTTGACCCCGTAATTACAAAAACCACGAACCTTGCTACAAGTATTGAACATCACAAAGAGTATGAATCTATGATAAATTCTAATTGAGTTCAATTAAGAATAAGTAGAAAGCAAATCTCGCTTTATTAATTCTTTTAAAATAATGGTGTTTACATGAAAAAATGAGGCCATATATATCTATATAGGCAATAACAAAGAAAACTCATAGACATCAAGAAAACATCAAACAAATAGAGTTCTAAACGAAAAAGGAAAATAAACAGCCTTCAGATTTTTGTATTGCATGCACTCACCGTGTATCCTCTTGCACTCACTCCTTTAATTGATTTGGTTACGGATTGAAATATTTTCTCCATGCGCACGTCGCCTATTTTGCCTGCGCACTCGTACCACTTTTTGACTACACTATAGGCTTCGTTTCTTCTAACTTAGCTTGAATTAAGTGCACTAACTTTGGTTCTTTTTTCATGCCTATCTTGAAACTTTGTGTATTACCGTCACACTTGAACTCTTGACCCACATAGTTTGGACAAGTTCTTGCATAGCTTCCTTTATCCTCTTTGCTCTTGATCTTGTCATTAATCCATTTTCAACATACAATGGATCTTTGCTAACTTGAGTGCCATGATTCTCATCGGGATCAATGTGGAAACATTAAAATTTAGAGGGCCAAAGACAAAGAAATAAACATATGCCAGTGCACCCAATGTAAGGTTGAAAACTCCCTTTACAAACCACCATGCATAGCTGAAACAAGAAAATTAAGCTAATTACTATAAAAAATGCTTATTGGAAGGCAATTATTTATTTATTTATTTATTGTGCTTTCTAGATAACGGGATTAGTAAATTTTATTACTTTTAATAGTTTGGTATCTTCAACCACATACCTCATCATAGGTTGATGTTTTAAGCTTATTATAAAGTATTCCTTATTTGATAGATTTTTCTTTCTTTATAGGAAGATGACCACTGAAAACACACAAACCAACACATGACGTTGCAACATGGATCATCTATTTCCATTACTACCGCTATTTGGCCACCATCTTTAGATTGATATTGGGGAAGTACTTAGTTCCTTTTTGTCCCTTCATTTGCATATTTAATGATTTACTTTAAGACATTGAGGGCAGCATCTATTATAAGTTTGGGAGTTCAAAAATATTGAGTATGTTATCTATTTTTACTATTTTGTATGTATGTTCGATGTAAAAAAAATGAAAATTCAAAAAAAAAAAAAAGAAGAAGAAGTTATTTTCTGCTTAGTTATTTCTTTTTTGTATGCTTGTGTAAATTAGATAACCTTGCCTACTATGATGCATATATTTGAAATCATATGTTAGATTCTAAATTGTGAGAAAGTTGCATTTTGGTTTGATTTATGCTTGTTTATGTAAAACTTGACATTACTTTGTGCACTAGATTTATATTTTGTATCATGAAGGATTAATTTGAAACATTTGATGAAATAGGTTGAAAACAGTGGAACTTAGATGTTAAACCTCAAAAAAATAACTAAATTATATATCCTTAAACCAATTATAGGATAGTTTAGGGATGATTGAATTGTTGTAGGGAGGTAAATGTGGGTTCCATGCCTGAAAAGCTATCATGATTCATGAATCTACTCTATAAAAGATTCCAATGAGGACACTTATTGAAAATCTCAAAAAGAAGAACTCAAAAAGGGATAACATTAGTGCATGAAATAGAATACCTACAGCAAATATGAAAAAGCAAGTGTATAAAACAGAAGACGCGGTACATACTTTGATTAAACCTCGAATACTTGTTTAGAAAAATTATAATTGACAAGAGGTTACTAGCCTAGTTGAATCTTAGAAGTTGAAGCAATAAAAATTTAGGAGAATCCTTATTTGTTGAGCATTGACTTACAATTAGTGAAATCTATCCAAACTAGAGAGTTTGGGGATTAATATATGAATTGAACCTTAGATTACACATTAGGAAAATAGTTAAAAGAATAAGTTTGGGAGTATGCATCGCACGAGAGAAGAAATGATAAATTTGACCATTGAGGATCAGGATTTGAATAACTTTATGTATTATTGATGCTCTAAATGAATTTTCACACACGAGTCAATTTTGCATTCAATGATTAGAAATTAACTTTAGAAATGTGATTCTGAGACTAACTGCAGGTTATCTAACCAATTTTTTTTTTTTGTTAAATTTGAGTTTAAGTTAGGTTATATTTTGTTTGAGGATAAATAAATATTCGAGTTTGGAGGTGTTTGATAAGTGTATTTTATATAGTTATCTAGGTCATTAAATTGGGATATTTGTTTTAAATTTAGATGAATAATAACCTAATTTTATGTTAATCTTATTTGTTGGGTAAAACTCGAAGCAAAATGGTGAAATTAGAAGAAATAAACGAAAAATGGCTAAAAAGAAAGAAATATAAAATTTGGAGATCAAAGTGTAAATATTCAATAGTTGATTCAAACTACAAAACGATGGATGGGGAGTGGTAGGAGTTAATTGGATGCAAATGAAAGGCAAAGGATAGAAAAGGAACGTAAAGGACCAAAATGCAAATTCTAGAAAATTCAAGGACCAAAACTATCATACTTCGTGCATGCGCAGCCTTGCAACAAACTTGAGGCCAATATTGCCTAGGGACACGTGGTGTATTTTGGTAGATGGATCAACGGTCTTCTTTTATGATTCTAACTTTTTTGGAACCTAAATTGGACGTAATCTTAACCTAATTTTTGACCGATATAAGTACAAAACGTGGGCACTCATTAGAGATTTCTCTCTAGCCTCTCATATCATATCATATCATATCATACCATATCATATAGCATCATAACATAATATTTATCAAAACAAGAGATCAATTCTTATAAATTTGAGAGAGAAGATCAAAGCTAGGAAGGAATTCAAAATAATTTATACAAGATTTTGAAGATTCAAGGTGCGGATTCAATATCAAGACCAAGATATCGATTCTCCATCAAGATTTTTATATTGTTCTATGATTTGGGTGATGTTATTTCATAATTCTTTGTATAATTCATATATAATTAGGCTAGGTTATATCTTTATTTATATTGGATAAGATGAATCCTTTGTTTATTTATTTTTAACTCAAAAATAAGTAGTTTAGTAATTATTGTATTTCTTGATTAATCCTGCATGCTCGTTGTATTATTTAAATTCATGTGCACCATTTAGATAATTAGTTGTTTGTTGTCGTGCAAGAAGCTCACAATAAGTAGAACACTACATGATTAACACACGGACAATTGGTATTAGGAATAACATGTATGGTGTGTTCAATCTGTTTGATAATAGTGTATATAAATAGATTTTATTCATATGAATTTGAATTAGAAATAGAACTGGGTCGTGTCTAGAATGGGATTAATTTATCTAGGAAAATAAAGTAAAATTGACTTATCGGTTGTGAAGAATGCATGAATGAAACTAAATTACATAGTTGAGAATTGAATTAGATAATAATAAGTGGATTCTAAATTCAAAGAATAATTACAAATCAAATCTCTTTTATGTAACAACAATTCGAACTTAATAGAAAACTAGTGCGCTTGAATTAGAATTTATATCATGTGGGACGTATTACTTGTCAACGATTCATATGCTTACAAGATTTATCTGAACATTTTTTTGATGTCGTTGGGAATAAAATGTTTAATTTGAGTTTATTAGTTTATATTAGATTAAAAATTCTTTTTAGTTATTTAGGCTATTAATCACCCGATCTCTCTTTTGTTTGAAACTATTTTCAGCTACCTAAACAGTAGCTTATGCAAGATTTTGACGAATTCTAGCTTCTTCTGATAGATCCGAGATCGAAAGAACCTTCAGACAAAGAAGAAAGAAGATAGAGAAGCAACAGATATAGCCAGCTTCAAATGTACTCAAACTAAAATTTAGTTTTGGATTGTCGTGATTTTATTCCACATGCAAAACTATTTAGTTTTGCGAAGATCACTAATTACACACATGAATGACAAAAGAATAATCTCCTCGCGCTCTCTAATGTACATGACATGTAATATTTCACTTTAAAATTCATAAAATATAAATCATATAATAGCAATAAGAGAACAATTTACAAGAAACTTGAGATGTGTGATAACCAAAATTCTCCGCAAAAAGTGCTCAAACCATAAAAAACGACAGTTAACCCATTGTGTTCACTACATCATGAATATGGGTATAACAAAAAAATAAAATTAGTGAATATGGGCAGTTTGCCCACAGTTTGTAGCGATAACAATGTTTGTGATAGACCTTAAGATTGGATTCTAAACACATATAACTCTTACATCAACTTGTCATTTTCTCCATCTATTCATATTCAGGTTGTTACTCATTATTCATCCCATTTGGCACTAAGTGCGTATATGAACACATGAGCAACAATTTCGGGGCTCAATATTAGATAGCTATGGCAATTGATCAAGTTGATGTGGCTCTGCTTGCCTGACTCTAGGCTCAGCAAATCGAGCTCCGAGCTGCTTGCTGATTAAATATAGATCGGCCCATGAGCTTGGCTCATATTGGGCCTAGTTGAGTCTTTTTTTAAAAAAATTAAAAAATTGAATTATTTTTTAATGAATTAAAAAATTGATTTTAATATGACGAATATAATTTTTTACTATGATTAATATCAAGTGCCGACCCATGGTCTGACTGAAGAGCCATCTTGTGAAGTTCGTGGGGCTAGCTCAGGGCCGGTCCTGTGATTTTCGAGGCTCGAGGTGAACTCCATAAATTGGGCCCCCCTAGTCAGGGCCGGTCCTGTGATTTTGAATACAGTTACTACATGCGTCTGTGCAATTGATCCTACAGGCTACAATAGCCATTCATATAAGTTGATCAGGCTACAATTATATAAGCCGACAAATTTTCAAACATTTTCAATATATTCAATATCAAGTTAGGGCAAACCATTGCTTACTTGAGAAATAGAATTTCGATGAAAATTCTGGAATCATACCCTTGAGAATTCCACCGTCACATCTCACAAGCCTGAAAAGAAGTAGAATTTCGATGAAAATTATGGAATCATACCCTTGAGAATTCCACCGTCACATCTCACAAGCCTGAAATCAAAATTTCACATTAACCACGGCACCAATACAGTCTTAAGCTATGAAATTTACATCTTTTAATCAATAAAAGGTTAAAAAACGCGTTGCCCTCTCGTCTAACACTGTAAAAACACGTCGGACTACCCACAGTAAGTTGTATCAATAAACCAAATAATTGAACACGGAGGGGTTGCAATAGGCATCAAAATTGAGTGAAAATGCAGTTAATAGAAACTATTAAAAGGCAAGACTGCAGTGTCAATGGAGGGGCTGCAATAGGCTTGAAGTTAAACATAAATAAAAATGCACCCAATACAAGTGAAAATGCAGTGTCAATGGACTGAAAATAAAAGGAACATACTTCATACTTGGAAGGAGAAATTGAGTACATTTTAAATAACAATTGAAGCAATTAACAGAAACTGTAAAACAATAAAGAAAAAATGAAGGGTTTGTCAAGAAATGCTAAAAATTACATAAATTAGAGAGTAAAATAGGAGAAGAAAGCAGAAGGTATTTACAGGTATGAACCCATCAAATTGGGTGGCTATGAAACTAGCGGAAGTACCAGCAGATGCACAGTACCGACCAGTCGACGGTCAACCTCAAAGAGCGACTCGCAATCTCGCGGACGGTGCGATTAGGCTTCTTTTATAAAAGAATGAAGCCTTCAAAGGAGGGAAAGGAAGGGAGGAAAACAAAGGGAATGAAAGGGGAGAGACCGTCGTCAGGCATCGGCGTCGGCCTGAAGAATCGATTGGAGTTGAAAGGGGATGAGATAGGCCGTCTTCCAAGATTTGTTTAGTATTTAAAAAAATAATAATTGGGCCAAAATTGAGGCCTTCGATTTTGGGCCAAAAAATAAAAAAAAGTAGCTCCAAAAAATGAGGCCCCCTTCAATTTTGGGCCTGAGGCACGGGCCTCATCTGCCTTGCTTCAGGGCCTGCCCTGGGCTAGCTTACATGAACTTGAGCTTGACTTGCAAAGTCGAACTCAAGCTTGGGTTTGGCCTCTGTTAAAGTCGAACTCTAGCTGCTTATAAGCCTGAGCTCTAGGCGTCATTGTTATCTTTCTTGAAACCCACGATCATACTGAAAACATCCTAGCCCATCACCGCCAACCTTTGGTAGGTAAGGGTATTATATCATCTTTGTCGTTGTCGTTATCGCTACTATTACCATTGCAGCTGCAACTATTTTTGAGACTTATCAGATTATTGTGAAACACTAAAGATTATATATGCCATGTTAAGAAAGAAAATGCAATACAAAATAGATAGGCTCCCATAATCCCCTCTTACTATAAAAGAGGGAATGTGGGTCTACTGTTCATTTATGTCACACTCGTTGTTTTCACACTGTACATTAAAATGGTTTTTCTACGGTGCACGTATTGGGTTATATCAGGTCAAAATGAAGCATGCTCTACCTCTCTCCTCCACTAAGAAAATCGTAGCTTGCTCATTCTCAAAACTCTCTCCTCTCACAACCACTGAAGAAAACGCTACATAACTCCTCAAAAATCTTAGATCTTGAAACCCCGACTACTACCGAGTCTTACTTTCTTGATGAGATCGTCTATCGCAGCTGCTCCGATGGGCTTCTCGGGACGCAGCATGATATGGAGGCTTTGAAGAAATTTCATGGGCAGTATTGAAGGTAACTCTTTGATTCGTGTGTTGGGAAGACTACGTGGGCTTATGGGTCTGGGGTATGGTCGAAAAAGGAGTGGGTTTTTCCGAAAATTGATGGTGATGATATTGTTAGCGCGTTTCAGGGGACCTCGAATTTGTTGTAGGCTGAGCGTTATGGCAAACAATTTCTGGACATTTAATGATTTGTTGATGTACAAATCTGGGCTTAACAAGATATGTGAATTCTTGAATAACCAATTGCTCTTTTTCCCTATTTTAGATGTTTGGCTAAGCCTACAAAAATTAATTGTACAAGTAAAAACTCAAAAGTTTTAATTGAGTTGTTTAAAGTCTCTATCCCTTTTTGTAGTCAGGAAATACTAATTACGTCATTCCCATTTTTTAATTCACATTTTAATCTCTTTCTGTGCTTTAATTTTTTTAAGGATAATTAAGAATGGAATTTGCATAATTTATGAATTTATCTGCTTATTCATGAAGTTTTTATGTGGTGCAGGTCCAGTGTTGGTGGTGAAAGTTCCAAAGGACAAGAACATAACCGGTATTTTTTCACTTGTTCTTCTTTTGTCGATTCGAAAAGGTTTACATACGAAATTTTAGAATTTCTAATTATTATTGAACAACCAAATATAATAATTGAATGCTTGCAATCCAAAGAAATGAAATTTTGATAAGGAAGAAGAGAAAATAATTAACAGTTATCCTCAATGTTGTTACAGTAGTAATTGTTAGTGCACACATGACGGGATGCAAGAAAAAGATAGAAAGTATATATATACATGAGCATACATATTTTTAACTCTATAATAAACTAAATCAGCAATTAGTAACCAACATTAGGTATTTATGCAATAAAAATTGACATCTGTAATATGAATTGTAGATATAGAAGCCCATTCTCAAAATTAATTCTATTGTTGCTATGTTCGGAGTATTCCTCCTGGTTACTGGGATTGTGAGACGTGGCATAATATTGCACCCTATCTATGGTTTACAGAATTGAGCTTGGCCCTATCTCAGCCTTAATGAGCAGTTGAATACTCTGCAGCTTAAAGATGCTCATCTACATCTTAGAATGTCTGAGTTGGAAATGTAGTCACAGTTTAATTTAACTGTGGTCCATTCCGATTATGGAAATTCACATAATAATTGCATATGGAAACTCACGTAATAGCATTGATTTTCATTATGGTTTTTGGCTTTACTCATTAATTTGAAAATTTGGTTAGAAACAACTTGAAAGTGTGACTTTCACAGATTGCTATATCATTTGTTTTTAGCATCTAACTATTTTTCATTTCTTATGACACTTAAATTATGCTTCCTTGTGCTTTTTTAGCTAAAGTTATGTGTAGCTTAAACATTCCCGAAGGAGTACAGTGTGCACTTTTCAGGACATTGAATACTGAAATGTAAAATTTACATCAAAATGTTTATGCTTTGTGTTTCGAGATTGGTCAAACTTTGGTGTTAAAGTACATATGATCAGTGAATAAACCAAAATTATATATGTCTATCTTTGTATTTTACATATTTAAAAAACTCGTAAAAAGTTGATATTCGTCTTCTATTTTATTTGCAACTCGCAACACAACCTCTGTAAGATGTATATTGTTGCAAGGCCATTACTCCTTTTGGACTTTCAATTCATCTGATGTGCCACTTGAGAGGGATCATTAGATTTCGTGCAAAGTGGGTTTTGAGTATATAAATTTAAACTTGATTACTTACGTATTGTCTCAATTTTCTTCTGTGATCTCTCGAAAGTACTGAAATATCTGCTTGGGCGGGCATTATTCCATTTGCAATATGAGGATATACAGTTGAACTAAAGTGATTGCATTTCCAGGCCTCTTATGTATAAACCGAAGTTTGACTTGAGCTACACTGGTTTTCAGAAAGATGGGCAGAGTGGTTGGTGAAAAACACTGACATCAAACATATTGGTAATGAACTATTGGATCTTTGAATAAAATTAGTTATTAATGCTTGTTTTGAAATTAAGAATATAGATGTGAGTAGATAAAGGAAGAAAGAAATTTCCTAAATAATTTGGTCTTTTTATATATGTTAATCTTTATGCATATTGCTTTTGTTGAGAGCTATTTTTCTTTTTCCTTAGGTGAGAAAATTTAAGTTCTCATTAGTTTTTTTTTTTGCTAATTTTCTGTAATTTTTTATATTGCAAATAAGTGATTACATTAAAGCATGTTTTGTCGTTCTTTTTTTGTAGGACTTGATTACTTATCCATTGCTCTAAAAATGCGATAAGTTTGATGTATATGAGGTGTTGGGCAAGGTAATGTTAAATGCCTTCCATTATTATCTTCCACCAATGTTTCTCTGCATTCACAAGCCATACACATTCTAGGATAAAAAGAATAATTTTTTTGGACATTTGACTTTAATTGAATTAATTTAAATCATAATTTTTTGTTCAGTAATGATACTTATCTAGACTCATGATTCCTATATTTATGATGGCAAATCAATGAATTCCACTTAATTGCCACGTAGATTCATGATGATCGCGTGTCTAGATAAATAGCATAATTCTTTTTTTTTGTTGAATTGGTGGAAAAGGATTGAATATTAGTCCATTAGCATTTTGGAAATGTTTGGTCCGAGAGATTTATGTTTTAAAGGTTATAATTTGGATGGATCTTTTCTACTTTATGGCAGTCAAATCGCTTCATGTCCTACTTTTCAGATAGGGGACAAGAAATCAAATTATAATGTAGTCAATCGAGATTTTAGCACATTTGTATATCAATTTAATGTTTATTGTTTTACACAAGAAACTGCCATCCGTGTCTTGTTATATCAGTTTGCTAACTCAATTTTTGCTTTAGGATGTAATTCCCGTGGAAGGCTTAAACCTCGATTTGTAGCGCATTTCATGATTTAGGCACGAGAATTGTTCCAGGTTGCAAGTTTATGTGAATTGTTAAAAGCCAAATATGTACATTCCCATAAGAAACTTGTTAATCGTAAAATGGTGAATATCAACATTTTTAGGACATTTCGAACCTGCTTAGGTATTGTAAAAATATTTCTCGATTGATTAATTTACCTTTCATGGGGGTAGAGGAAGCCCTTTAATATGTGTAGACTCAATATGTCTCCCCGAGTCCTAAAAGCACCAATCTCATGATAAGAAAGTTGCTCTCAAAACTTGTATGGACAATTTATATGTCAAACTCTAAGGAAGCAAGGACATTCTCGGACCGAATTGGAAGATTGGACCATGGAAAAGTACATGGTCCCTTGTCCATGGTCCAAAAGTACTAATTCATTTTTCATGATTTTGGACATGTTGGGTAAACTTGGACACATTACCGTCACACTGGCAACAACATGCTATCTTGTTTCAATTTTGAAAAGATGAAAAAAATGGATTAGAGTATGATATGATAAAGTTTTAGGTTGAAAGACCTTAGGAAGAAAACTCTAATAAACAGATGTTCTTTTACATTCATATTCGCCAATTTATTTGTTCAACTTCCATTTTTTACATCTTTGTCATTTTCACTAGGCCTTTATACAAGTTATTTTTTCCTGTTTCAACTCTATCGGGAAACTCCATTTAATTTTAGTTGGGATTCTTTCCGAAGTCATTTACCTTCAGTAAAATCCAATTCATTTGATTCAATTGTTTACTTCTTCAGCAAGTCAAGTTTAAAGTTCAAAGAAGCTGTCTTTAAAAATTTCAAACGGATGAATAAGAATCTTCAGAATTGTATGGTCTGTTGACGTTTCTTTTAGTAATGCTATTAGTTTGTTTTAAAGATTAAATAGTACCCTACACACATTACGAATTGGGAACTAATGGTAAGATTCAATGAAAATATATCTTGGAAAAATAATCAGGCCAACAAGGTAAGGTACTATTTTATATAAATGTTCTTAGGTATTTCATGTAAATATTTTTCTTTTATTGGGTGTTTTTAATTATTTATTTTCTTTAGTTTTGAAGATTTTAATTGCAAGAATTGGGTAAATTTCTTTTTTGGGTTTTCCATTTCCTTCTTTTTAATTCTACTTTTTGAGTTTAATCAACATTTTCTTTGCTTAAATTTGGGGCATCTCATACATAGCTTAAGTAGTTCTTTAGTTTTGGGAATTCCATGTTCTGATTTTTAAGATAACTCTTCTACCTTTATTTAGATGCTTTTTCTTTGTTCTATGTTTCTTGAACTAATTTTTTTTTCTAAATTTAGTTAGTTGTTTAATTGAACTAGACAGTAAAAATCTTTTTCTTGAGGTTCACTTAGTTCATTTAGTAGCCCTCTTTTTTTCCTTTTATTTTGTGATGTGGTTATAAATTTCAGAAGGTTGCCATTATTTTTCTGATGAAAAACAATGCGTTACAGTCAGTTATTGCCAATCGAAGCCACGAGTCTACCGATAAAAACAAATAATGCTTCTTCACTTGCTTATGTAATTTTGACTTTTCTTCTAATCTTTACAATCTTTGACACATGATAATCCAAAATTGCAAAAGCAAATCATGACATATCTAGTAGAGTTGACTTTTTTTACTGATGAGGTCTGAGTTTTTTAAACAATTGAATGTGAATAATTTTAATTCTAATAAGGTTTGCATGAAAAATAATGATCTGAAATTTTTTGAAATTCATCACGGTGTTCTTAAAAGTTTGAGTGTTTGTATACCTAATTGATTAGGTGTTTTATACATATTAATTGTGATTCATTCATTATTGCATGCATCTCATTTTTATTTTGCTTTTCAGGTATTTGATTTTTTTAATACAAAAAAAAATTGAAAAATTAAAAGAGGGGGAGGTGGGGAATTTTTTATACTACGGTATGATATATGAGTTCCTTGAACTTGTGTGTTGTGACCAGGTATGAGTTTAATTGATGTATTGTAGTATATTTTTCATTACTTGTTTAGGTTTTTATGGAGTACTTAGTATATGTTTCTTCATATACTATTTGCACTGTTTACATTATGATATTGTAAACGAGTCTTGACCGCCTATGTGATATCTGGGATGGCCTTCATTTGTTGGTAACGTGACTTTGAACATAAATTGACCTTAATTTGGAAGACCTAAACTTTAGTATATCACCTTAAAAGAAAAATTGTTTCATCTCATACTTTTCTTTGAAATCTATTTGACTCGAGCAATTAAATCCAAGGGAGTTCTCATAGCTTGATGCCCCATGGTTAACTGATTTGGAGTCATCGGCTCAAAACTCGTCACATGGATTATCTTAGTCGCTTAATGGAAAATAGTATTTATATAAGATGTGAAAAATTGAAATGAACAATGATGAGCTTAAAGAAAAAATAGAAATTTGTGCGAAAATATATGTATGCTCAAAATAAAGGGAGAAAAAAATAATACACATGAAAAATAAGATTCGTTTGTATGTCCTAATATACATTATTTGTTTGGTTTTTATTATTATGGGAATAAACTTATTTTGCAGTGATGTTTAACATGTCGTTTCTCACAAATTTAAGGTTTGGGGTCTTGCTCACAAGGAATTAGTGGCATTTTACCTACATGAGTCATTTATACAATTTACTTCATTTAGACTTGAACTGAGTATGTGGGAAAGTTTACTAATCATTGATTATGCTTGTGCATTCTATCAACTGTATCTTTGAGTTACTATATATTGTTGTTGGTTTTTCATAATGATATTTGAATGAAAAAAAAGGGGGAAGAAGAAAGATGATTGCATTTGATATAGTTTGAAGGTCAATTGTAACAGGGGAGGGGGGATGATGACATTTTATTTAACTGCATTTTAAGGAGAGTTTGTAGTAAGGGGGAGGTGATAGTATTTCATGGCAATATTAATATTTCAGTTCGTGTTTTGATTAACGTTAGTATTACTTCTCAATCTAGCTAGCACATTTATGATAATTTGTTTCAATTATTTTATTTCTCGTTTCACATGTTTTTACACTTGGTATTTGAGTTGTCGATTTCAGAAAACAGGTTTTAAATGAATGCAAGGGACATATTTCCTTGGCTTGTATTATATAGTTTTGTCACAGAATGTCAAATGTAGAGTTTGTTAGATTTTAATTTGTATTTGCTATTCTTTAGACAAAAATGAATAATTATAAAAGAGTCGTAAAAGTTTAGGAAATTAATTGGTTAGTTGTTTGGTTGGATATAGAGTCTTGGAGATCAGTTATGAAACAAGGAAAATCGGCATCGCACTTTGGCTAGCCTACCGTCCAAGTCTCGCTCGAGCGGCCACATTACAAAATCAACAGAAAGTTTTCGCTCGACTTAGCCGCTCGCTTCTCGCTCGATCAGCGGCATTATTCGACATAGACCTAGTTTGTGAGTTTAATCTGTTTTCTAATCCTAAACAACCCAAACTCTCTAAACTACAAAAACCCAACCTCTATTTCGTTCAGAGTGTGGTTGATCATTATTTTATACTTTCATAGCATCCTTTTGAGTTCAATCAACGACAAGTTGCAAAAAAATATCAAAATCATATATTCCAAAACACCCACTTCATAAATATAATCAGGAAGGTACTTTCTCAATAGTTTTCAAAGGTTGTTGAAGATTGAGGGAGGATGTACCAGAAGCACATGAAGATTACAAGAACAAGGTGTTATTGGCAATCCACAGGAGGTAGACAATTCCATAAAATTGGGAGTAAGTGTAAGTGAAACACGTCCCAGTGGGTCTTGGAGATTGTAAGAATTAGATCAGTGAGACTAATGAGTTTTCTAGACTGGATCATACTGTAACTTCTTATTGTCTATAGTAAAATTCACGTCTTGATCCTGGAGTTTTTAATCATGTGAAAGATTTTCTTCACCAATAAATCTTGTGTTATTTATTGCTTTATTTACTATTGTGGCAATTCAACAAAAGATAAAATTAACTTGATTGACTAAACATTTAGAACATTAAAAGGTGACTTGTGTTTTTAATTAATAATATTTGTTCCGTGTTATTCACATATTCACCCCCTTTGTAGATGATTTTAGGATTGAACTAGTAACTTTCACTTTTCTTCTAGTCATAATCCATTTTCATCTTCTCTTTCCTCCCTTCTTTTGATGATGTATCTGAAATAGTTAACCGTTTTAAGCCAAGTATTGTGTATCAGCAACGTTACCACTACCCCTTCATATATCTAATTCGACAGCTAATCTGTGTTACATAAGCTTCAGTGATGTAATAGAGTTTTATGACTACTGGATAGGTATGGGTTCTCAGTGCTCTTCAGACCACTCTTAATAATACTTTTGTGCCTAAATGTTATTCTCAGGTTTGTACTCAAGAATGTTGGCGACAGGCTATGTTAGACAAACTTCGGGCTCTTCAAGACAATCACACTTGGGATATTATTATTTGTCCTCCTGGGTCAAGCCTCTTTGGTGC
This sequence comes from Fraxinus platypoda, assembly GCA_903798405.1. Lineage (NCBI taxonomy): Eukaryota > Viridiplantae > Streptophyta > Magnoliopsida > Lamiales > Oleaceae > Fraxinus > Fraxinus platypoda. Next base: position 18,503 of record CAIGRT010028524.1, read on the forward strand.
AAATGGGTTTACACCATCAAGTTGTGCGCTGATGGATCTATTGATAGGTATAAAGCTTGTCTTGTAATACTCGAGAATAGCCAGGAGTATGACATTGATTATGAGGAAACATTTACTCCTATGGCCAAGATGACTATTGTTTGCACAATTATGGCAATTGTTACTTCAAAAGGATGGCCGCTTCGCCAGATGGATGTAAAGAATACATTATTACATAGAGATCTAAATGAAAAAATATTTATGATTCCTCCGCCTGGCATGTTTTCTTCTCTTTCTACTGAGGTTTGTCGCTTAAAATGGTCCTTGTATGGTTTAAAATAGACACCGTGGGTTGGTTTGAGAAATTTCACTCTACTCTTTTAGATTTTACTTTTGCTCAGAGTCAGTATGACTCTTCTTTCTTCTTTTGCACAACTTCCACTTAGATAGTTATACTTCTTGTATATGTACATGATATTGTGACTACAAATTCTGATCCTCAGCTGATCGAGCAATTCTAATAGTGACTCATATCTTCTTTTCACATGAAAGATCTTGGTTCCTTATAGTATTTTCTTGGACTTGAGGTCCAACATTTTTCATCTGGCACAATCTTGCATCAGAATAAGTATACACAAGAGTTACTTTCATTAGTCAATCTTCAAGACACTAATTCGGTTCTTACACGTATGGAGGTCAATTTAAAGTTACGCTAAAAGGGTGGCGACTCCTTATCTGATCCCTAGATGTATCGATAGTTGGTAAGTAGTTTGAATTATTTGACCATTACCATACCTGATCTTTCCTTTGTTGTCCAATAGACCAGTTAGTTTATTTAAGCTCTTTGCCCGACCTATTGACTGCTATCCATAGTCTTCTTTGATATCTCAAAGGTACCCCTGGCCATAGTTTGTTCTTTTCGTCTAGGACTTCGTTATAGTTGGTGAGATTTTGGGATGTTGATTGAGGTGGTTGTGTTGATATTCGCCATTCTATCACCAGGAGGTGTATATTTCTTAGTGGTGCCCCTATCTCTTGGAAAAGTAAGAAGTAGCCTGTCTCTGAATCATCCATTGGGTCTGAATATCGGAGCATGTCGTCAGACTGTTTTGAAATCATATGGCTTTGGGACTTGTTGGGGGAAAATTGTGTTCCAAAACTTTCTCTTACTCCTCTCCATGCTAATAATATGAGTGCTATTGAGATTGCTAGTGATTCAATCTTTCATGAGCGCGCAAAGCATATTGAGGTAAATTGTCATTCTATTTGTGAGGCGTTTGATCGTCAAGAAATTTCTCTTCCTCATGTCTCTACTGAAAATCAAACAGTTGATGTCTTTACCAAAGATTTATCTCATCACGACCATCAGTTTATAGTTGACAAATTGATGCTTCTCGATCGTCCAACATCAATTTGAAGGGGGATGTCGACGGGTTCTCAGATTATAGGCGTTTAGTGCTTACTTCCTTAAATAAGAGATTTGATTACATTTCTCAATTTTAGAAATTTGATTGTACATATTATATCATGCTTGGTATAGAAGATTTTTTTTGTAAATTACCATACTTAGAAGCTGTAATTCTTTTATTTAAAGGAAAGCGAAACCTTAATTGAGAAATTGGAGCCAAATCATATTATTGACATGATTTTAATCTGACAGGGAAAGGCATTATCCTTGTGGGAGTGCTTGGTGGATCCAATCATCATTACTATATAATCAAAAGAGTATTTCCTTCCCCCCAAAACTGAAGCCTTTCTTACTATTACAGATTCAAACCAAATCATTTTCATTTGAAAATCTGTCTCCAATAATCCACTTCTGCATGGAATACCCGCACGAATAAAGGACCCATCGTAATTACTTGTATATCATCAAACATTTGCTTCGTCTCATATATTCTTCGATTCATGAAACATTTCAGTTTCGAATAAAGTTTTTTTTTATATATTTAGTAAGTTTTAATTAGAGTAAATATTAAGCCTCAGTTCATCAAAATTTATAAATCATTTATAACCGATCAAATTATATTTTCAAGTACACATTTCATTGAATCGAGAAGTATTATTTGTTTCTCCATCATTCATCATTTCTATCTATTCAAAAATTAGAACGTTTAAAAATTATTCTCAAACGGAGGCTAAACTAATAGGGGGTATCCAAACCAATTCATTAGTAATTTTATCAATTGGTTAAACTTCAATTATAACGATACATTTAATGAAATTCTTAATATTTACCACTTTTTCAATCACACATTCGTCAACTTTTGCCGAAATCTACTAAACTTTTGTCAAAATCTCAGGCAAACAACTAAAATCCAAGTGCAAACATTGGATAACGCTTAGAGCATCATCCTCAGCAACAGCAATTCAAAAACCCATTATTTTTTATACACTGCTATATAATTGTTTTAATGTAATAATTTATATAAAGGGGTCGTTTGATCATTTAGTTGATTTATTGTAAATTATTGTAAAGGAGTTGAATAAAAGTACATGCATCACCGAATGCATTGCTATTTTAGAGGGCCATTTTCTCATCATTTCTGGAATATTAGGAGCACTTAAGAGCCCCACTTCCACTTTTTGTCTAAGCAGGTGTTGACTACAATACCATTCGCCCTAGAAAAGCAATTAAGTTTTGGAGAAAAGAGTCACAGATTTTTTTTACATAATATACATTTTAACTTTTCCGTGAGACAGAGATTGAAAATTAAATTCAAGTAAGATAGAAATTTTATATTTATGGAGACAATAGGAATAGAGAAAGTGGGAGTAAAAATGGAAGCAATGGTTGAACTCGGAAGGATGGTTTAACATGATATTGGTGTCCAAAATGTGCTGAAATCTGCCCGCATCTTAGTTTCGTCACATTACTCCACCTCGTTAATTGTTCACATTTTATGCTTATATACACAAAACAGTAGATAGCTCCATGTACCAAAGACAGGCAACACAAAACATACCTTGAACTGGGAAAATTAACAAGAGAAAGTACCAACACAATGTAGTCACATAGATCGTGATAAAATTTTACTAAAAATACCTCCAAGGAATTTTTTATCTTGAAATAAATAACTTTAGTTTTTGAGAACTTCCCTCTAAAAAAAAAATACCGTGTGACGACATGGGGCAAAAAGAATGCCCTTTTTTTGAGATTCATTTTTTCATCAAAATGCATTTTTTTACATTGATTTGATTACATTTCAATCACATACTTTTTAAATAAAATAATATTTCACACACACATTCTTCATCATAATATTATTATAAAATTATTTAAAAAGAAAAATAGAGCTCAAACAATCCCCAAATTGAAAATTGTAACTTATCTGGTATAGAAAAAGAAATGGTAAATAATTTCGAAGTGCAAAACTTTATTGCAGCTGGATATATGTTACAGAAAAGCTGTCCTGCATGAAGTGACTGGATGGGCAGATATCTCTGCCCGTCAAATCTATCCAAGCCTCTGTTACTGTAAATTAAAAGCAATCTTATTTTGGTTATTATCTCTGACCACCCTCTTCTCCCATTGGTTCTTCACATCTCCACTAGATTCACAAAATAATTGTAACATACTTTGTCAAAACTTATGAGAAGCTTAATTAGCCCAATGTTTGGGTTTCATTTTTACAAAAATTCATTTTTTTATCATTCAATTTTAATCAAACATTCTCTTATAAAATAATTTTATACGTAAATCAATTTTTATTTTTATTTTTTAATCATATATTTTCCAATTTTTTACTATTTCAAAATACATTTTCTTGAAAAAATAGAGCACAAACAAGGGTTTAAAGAAATATCAGGTAATAAGTTTTGTACTTGTAAGTAACTTATTTGGGTCTATTTTGACAGTAAGCTTAGCAAAAACTCAAAAAAGAAAGAGCCAAAATAATTGCAACATGTTTTTCTAAATTTGCAAGGTGTTTATAAGCAACTTAATTAAGAATATCTCGTAGCACTAATAAATAACTTATTTTGGGTTTTTTTATACAGTAAGCTTAACAAAAACCCACAAAGAAAAAGAAAGAAAGAGACAACAGGAAAGAAATCAAAAGTCAAAAACAATATATTTTGCACTATTCTTAAATGACTAGGGAACTTAAAATTATTGGTTACTTCAGATAATACCTACCATATGTTATATATATACAAGTCCATTTGAGGTTCTGGCTTCATCTGATGTTTATGGTACCATGCTCTGGGTTTAAGGTAGGGTTTTTAGGAGTTGGGCAAGGAAATTATACGCTAAAAAGGATTTAGCAAAAGGCTCCTCTCTCCTAGATACTCCAAAAATATAGACGTACATAGATCCCGATAGAATGCTACTCACTTCCGAGCATTTGCCTCCAAAAAATTCGTTCTATTTGTTAATTTAAAGAGAGCTGTTTGTTCTCGAGGGGAGAGAGGAGTTTTCTTGTTAGCCAAATGTTTTTCTTGTTCTCATGAGATTCTGCAACAAACCTACAAAAGAAAATTTAGGTTTTTTCAGATGAAGAATCAAAATAGAGAAATGATTACTTTATTTGCTCCCAATGATTGATTTGCCTTGAGAAACAGGCAACAATAAAAGAAAAAAACAGAGAGAGAGAGAGAGGCCGTAGAAGATGAAGTCCATGAATGATAATAGCAATGGCAGCAATAGCAATAGTAACTGGTTGGGTTTTTCTCTCTCACCCATGAAAATGGAGGGTTCTTCTGCTTCAGATCCTCACCATCCTCATCCTCATCATCATCAGTTCAATCATCAAACTGAAGCCCCTCCTACTACCTCTGCAGTTCCAGAAAGCAATTTCTATCTTTCACCTCCTCACCTGAATACTTCAGCCATCTGTTATGGAGTAGGTGAAATGAGTGGCTTTCACTCTCCTTTGTCTGTAATGCCTCTTAAATCTGATGGCTCCCTTTGCATTATGGAAGATTTCTCTGGATCCCACGCACAAGGTTAGGTTCTTACTGTTTTCCATTTTTTGTCATTTTGTTAACTTACTGTTCAACGTTTTCACTCTCATTTGGTCCCCTTTCATTTAGCTATGGTACCAAATTCCTCTCCTAAACTGGAAGATTTCTTGGGTGGTACAACAATGGCAAGTCATGACTATGGGAGCCATGAGAGAGCAGCAATGGTTCTAAGCTTAGACAGCATGTTCTACAGCCAAGTCCCCTTCAGGCAGCAGCAACACCATCAGTATTATTCTGGGCTACAGTGCAATGGCATGTATCAGAGAATAGATGAGGAACAACCTAAGGAAACTCAACTCGTTGACTGTAAGCTTCCTCCAACAAGTGAAAATGAAATTCCATGTCTGAAAACATGGGTGGATCATCATCCCTTAGAACAGCAGGTAAATGGTTGTATGGTTGATGGCCATAATATTTGTGGTGGTGATGCAATGGGCTGTGGGGATTTGCAGTCTTTGAGCTTGTCCATGAGTCCTAATTCTCAGTCTAGTTGTGTTACTGCTTCAAGGCAAATCTCACCCACTGAAACTCACTGTATAGCCTTGGGAACCAAGAAGAGAGGATCTGAAAAAGTTGCACAAAAGCAAACTGTTCATAGGAAATCTATTGACACATTTGGTCAAAGAACATCCCAGTATAGAGGTGTAACTAGGTTAGTCCACTCTTTCTCTAGTTTCCAGTGTATCGTTACTTGCAAAGTTTTATTGCTAGACTAGATCTTGAGTGGTTTTGTTCACTGCCCATTTTTTCAACATTTTTTGGTTGGTTGGGTTGTTTACAAATTTTCATGGTGTTTTGGCCTGCTTCTTCCTTGATTTGATGGGATATTTTTCTACTGTTTTTTCAGACATAGGTGGACTGGTAGGTATGAAGCTCACCTGTGGGATAATAGTTGCAAGAAGGAGGGGCAGACTAGAAAAGGAAGGCAAGGTTAGCCAAGAATAATGAAATCCTCTATAATATTCTTTTGGATGTATTCTGGGTTTTGACTGCCATATTTGGCTCCATTTCGTGGCTAACTTTAGGTTGATTTTTCTTGACATGTGCCATCATGTTCTGGATCATATGCTGTTTCCATCAAATCATATAAATATCAGTTTATCTGGGTAAGATTATTGTTTTTTACAAAGAGCATAAATCTATTTAAGTTTATGAAGAAAAAGAACTTATAGTAAACTCATTCTAGGTGGCTATGATATGGAAGAGAAGGCTGCAAGAGCATATGATCTTGCTGCACTTAAGTACTGGGGACCCTCTACACATATTAATTTCCCGGTATATATTGTTTTTGCCTTGGGTAGTTTTTTGTTTTCTTTTGATGTTTTTAGCCTACAATATTACAGTTATTACTATTGCGCAGTTGGAGAACTACCAGCAAGAGCTTGAGGGGATGAAGAACATGAGTCGACAAGAATACGTTGCGCATTTAAGAAGGTTTATTTATCTAAGAATTAAAAAATCTGGCTAATGGGTTTAGTTTCCTAGTATTTTTTAGGTAGAATCTCATTTACAGCTTTGTTTTGCAGGAAAAGTAGTGGATTTTCTAGGGGAGCTTCAATGTACAGAGGAGTTACAAGGTTCATTTGAATATTCCTTTAACTAGATAATGTTCCATTATTCTTGATATTAGGGGAGCCTTTTTTGGATTTTCAAGTTGCATAACCTTAAAATGCGGAATTAAAAACATTTACAGGCATCATCAGCATGGCAGATGGCAGGCTCGGATTGGCCGGGTTGCCGGGAACAAGGACCTCTATCTTGGAACTTTCAGTAAGTTCTCTTCAATGGAATTTTTCTTGCAGTTTCAGTGTGTTGCAGAATCATTTATTTAAAGTTGTCTGCAAATTATAGCATGCTTTTTATTCATACATAACCTTGAGTAATGGTTGATATCGCGTGGGAAAGAATTTTTATAAGGCTGCTACTTGAGACAAAATGATAAAGAGACTACAAGTCATTTTTATCCAAGTTCTTGATTAAAATTTATGGCACCCCAGTTAGAACCGTCTAATATTGCGTACTAAATAAGGCTGGTTATTATTTATTTTCTCGACCTCAGGCACTCAAGAGGAAGCAGCTGAAGCTTATGATATTGCTGCAATCAAGTTCCGGGGCGTAAATGCTGTGACTAACTTTGACATATCAAGATATGACGTTGAGAAAATTATCGCGAGCAATACGCTGCCTACTGGAGAGTTAGCAAGGCGAAATAAGGAGAGGGAGCCGCAGCCTGAGGTCATCGAGTACAACGCAGTAGCACAGAAACCGGAGGGATATGCTCAACTGGAGAATATACCTGATTGGAAAACGGTGCTATACCAATCCCGCAGACATCAACAAAATGATTCTTTGGAATTAATGAATGAGAAAACAATCCATGCAGGAAATTCTTTCTCAGTAGGGCTGCAGGGTTTTATTGGAATCGACACGGCTAACATGAGCCAGCCAGTTATGGATGAAACGATCAATCCTGGGAATGGGACACAACACTTCTCGAACCCATCGTCTTTGGTTACCAGCTTAAGCAGCTCAAGGGAAGCAAGTCCAGATAAAACAGATGCCTCCATCCTCTTTGCAAAGCCCACTACCCTCACAACCACGTCTGCCTCGACTATCATCAATCCCTGGATGAACAGTAGTACCGCTCAACTGAGGCCTCTTCCGCCCTCAGTGGCTCAGTTACCAGCTTTCGCTGCCTGGAAAGACACGTGAATTATTCATCATGTTGTTACGTGCTACTTTTATTTCCTTTTTTGCATGATCAAGAAAAATGGAGGGACAAAGGTGGGATCCAGTTACCTTTCCGTAAAATGTAATGGCATATCAAGATTTTGCAAAATGGAAGGAATGGTTTTGGAGAGCCTCATGATTAAGTACACTCTATAATTGAAACTGCTTTTTCTTCTTTCCGTTTGGTTTCAAATAATGCAAAAGGATAATGCTTTTGACTACACCATCAAGATTTTGTACCTAAATCTGCGTTACATAATCATCATAATTCTCTTTTTTCTCCTCTGAGCTTTGTCTAAAAGACTGACATTCCCTCACATAATTCAACGAGATTGGAAGGAGATTCTAAATTAGTGCTTTAGTTGGTTTGCTTTTGAAAAAATTATGGAGCACAACATGATTGTTTGTCCCCTATTTTATGTGCTTAAAATTTCCTTTGCTTTTTCTTCCTCCACTTGATGTTATTTTGGATCTAAAAGTAATTTTATGTCCTGATGCGTATCTATGTTATACTAAATAATCATTTTACCTAATAGCAAAAACACACACAACACGTGTGTCCGTGTCTTCCTCTTTGGTTGATATTTTAAAGGAAAATTAGGACCGAGGACGTTTAACTTCTTAATTAGAGGTGGTTTTGAGTTTCTACTTATGTGAAGTTGTTCTACAAGTGACAAACTGTCTACGTTGATGTTTCACATTTGAAAGTTATGTTACGAAAATGTGTTCATTTAGGTTCTCACTTCGAATTTATGTTACGGTTTTGTTCTCTACTTGAGATGCAATTTTAACCATGGGATTTTATTTTTTTTCATTTGAGGATGAATGAAACTAGAAGATTTAAATAAATTAATGTTAATAATTCAGAATTTGGATGATCATCTATATTCCAGATGACTTATTTATTTTTAAATGGATTGAACACTCGAAACCTCGTTTTTTTGAGTTGACGATATAAAAGTAGCTAATTGAAAAGCCAACCCTTATTTTTAATTTCCAGAAAATGAACTCAATCTCACCATTAAAAGTTTGTAATTCATATGAGACGACAAGGAGGCATCCGGCAATGATGCCGGGAAAGCTGGATCTTTTTACCAAATAAAGTTAAACTTAAGACTTGTGCATTCTATAAGTTAGATTAGAAGTGTTGATTAACAGTAAAAAGCAGATCCCATTTCAATTATAAGTGCAAAATCCATTCATATGCTTCACATTAACTAAGTGATTGACGTAGAGTTAGTATGGTCCAAAAGTAATTTGGACCCATGAGTGGCCACCTTTGCCTTTATCTATAATCATGATGTTATTCTTATCAATAACTTCACTAGTCACCAAAATTAATACAAAATTAGTTGCACATAATGCACTCGGGCCATTTTATTCATTCGTGAAAATATTACACGATACTAAGATGAAGAATTAGATATGGAGAAAATTATCAAAAATTTAAAAAAATGGTCAAGATTTTTTTTTTTTTTTTAAACACACCCCTATCATGTTTGGTTGAGAGAATTCGACCGTCATTTGACAATACTATAAAAGAAAGGAAACCATAAATCTTGTTTATTCTTTTTAAATTTGACTAATATACATTCATTTTTTTTTTTTTTAACAGTATTAGAGTTCAAAACTCCATGCAGTAAAAATTTACATGGCATGATTGTAAGGCATGTTGAATTAGAATAATAATAAAAAAAAAATTTTAATTGAGACATTTTTTATTTGGGTTAATTTCACAAATGGTTAC
>CAIGRT010028557.1:0-11615 GCA_903798405.1 Fraxinus platypoda
AATCAAACTATGTGCAATTTCATTTACTCAGTAATTTCATCTGCTTTAGCTTTAAATGCATTAGGATATTTTTTTGGGTCGTTAAGAGTTTTAAAAACTTTTAATCCAATTTTCAAGTTGTTTTAACACTTTATACCACTAGCCAAAGCTTTGATACCATTTGTAGACTTTAAAATGTAGTGAACAAATGATTATTACAACTACAATGCAGAAACATAAACTCTTAAAGTGTAAAAATCGAACCAATAAATCCAAAGATTCTTCAACACCACTAATGGAGTGCCATAAGATTTTGCGCTCATATTTTTGCCAGACCGGATCATACACCGTCGTCCACGAAAATGGCAATTGATGTACCGTGAAATAAATCCGCTGAAAGCCACCAAGAATTTTCATAAAGAGATATGAATTTCTCCCACTTGGTTATCTCTCTATGCTTTCTTTTTCTTGTTATGACAAGTCCATGTGAAACAAGTGAATGAGACTTGTAATTTTAGAGCCAAAAGAACCATTTGAATTCAAATTCAAATTCAAATATTGTACTATGAAAGAGATATGACTATTAGGTAATTGACTACAATTGGATTTAATCCATGGTTCATAATGCACATCAACTAACACAATCCTTTCAAAGTGCTCAAAACAAATACTCATGTGCCAAATGGATTTAAGTGATCCACCTCACACAGATAATCACAATTAATATAATTCCGTATATAATTAACCAACAAATAAGTGAACTCAAAGGATATTACCATGAATCATGGGGTATTTAGACAATAGAGTTTTCTACTTACAATCTAGATTATTCTTCATTATCGTCTCTTACAAGTTACAACCCCATATTAAGTAGAATTATTTTACTCTATTAATTAAGACTCGTTAGATTTGATTTCTTACCCACGATGGATATGATAAAAATTTCACACTATTGACATGGTAAGTTCTCTGCAACAGTCATATATTCAGATAACCATACTTACGGTTCTCCCTACCACATCAATAGTAAGGAGTTTTTATTCTATCCATTGAGGGCAGGAGATCAATTCTATAAGACTCATATTACTTTAATTTATAATTCACTCATCAATACTAATAAGGTAGGCATAAAAAACTGATTAATTTACAAAATATATCAAGAATTTGAACCGACTTACTTAAAAATTTCCAACACACTTTAGAAAAAATTATAATCTAAGATGGTAATTTGAAAGTTTTACATATAGATAAAATTAAAATTACCATAACAATGTTAAAAGCTTTACTATTATGAAGTTGAAATTTGGTTTCTCGAATTTGTTGTTTCCAATACATTTTTTACACCTTGGTGCATCACCTCTTTTTAGTAAAAAGGAAGACGACAATGTTTATTGTACCGAAGTGTCCAAAAATACATTGACATCAAAATTGATTAGAAAATCCATTCCAATAATGAAAGATATTATTCATTTTTCCTCTAATAATTGGCAAATCATTTCCCATCATTGAATATAGCAAGAAAAAGAGAGAGAGGAAGAAGAAAAAAAAACCTTTCCTATAATTTACCTTGGGAAATTTCTCATCCTATTTCACAAATATGAAATATTCCAATATTTGTTGGCAGGAGAAGTGGGAGAGAAACTTTCACTGATTAAACTACACCTAAAATTCGTAAATTCATTAACTTTTGTGGGTACATACAAGCAAAAAAATCTCATATAAAATAAAACCAAATTAATCTGGACGTAAATAAACAATGTTAATTGATTGATGATAAGAAGTTTATTAGGTATTGCAGTTAGTCAACACAAGAAACAGAGAATTTCACAGAGAAAAAAAACATAGCAGCCTCTTTGTTAACTTTTTTTTTTATCAATTGAGCCATCTAATTTTAATTCGTCTTAATAAATCACTAAATTTTTATTTATTTCAAGGCTAGTCACTCTGTTTAACATTATAACGCAAAAGATTTTAAATAATATGACATTTCTTGTGTCTTGTTATGATTGTAAAATTTAAAATGAACCATAATTAATTCGATATTAAGCTCTATTCATCACGACAAATCTAAAAATTATATACAATTACGAATGATATAAACATCATACGAATCTAATTATATCCAGAAATTTAAAAAATAAGAAATTGATCATAATCATAGTACGACAATGGTTGGGCAAGTTGCCCTATTTGTCTAGTAGGTTAGGACATCTATATTTCAAGATTTTGTTCTCAAAACATGATTAAGTGATATGTTTACCCAAAATTGAGGGAACAAAGAATCGAAGTTGAGTGACGAAAAATTAAATTAACCCCAGCCTTCCCAATTTGACCTATTCCTTACTCACACATATCCAGTCAAAGCACAGAACCTTCCCTCTATTTTGCACCTTCTTTCTTCCCCATCTCTTTTAAGCCAATCCATCATTCTCGATCTCTAATCAAAATTATGGGATTCTCTAAAGAAGAGAGAAGAAAGAGATTTGTAAGATGGATCAAAACCATCTGCTTCTTAATCACTATGTTAATTTCTCTTCTCTTATTCTCTGCACCCATTCTTCTAGTAATCGCCGATGCCATTCTTCCTTCGGCTCTATTATCGGCTTCTCTTTCCCTCAATTTACAAGCTCTTTCTTCTCATCTCAACAACTATGACTTTCGATCCTCACTAATCGATATCCCTCTCGTATCCATCATTAGATCAGCCATTATATTATGTAAGTACTAACTATAACAACCCATTTCCTTTCTTCTTTCTCTCTTTTCTAAGAATTTTTTTTTGTATTGTATTGTATAGGTGTTTATAGTTTTTGCGATGGCCCGAGGCTATCAAGGGGGCCATATTTAGGAATTGCTATTATATGTTCGCTGTTATCTCTGGTGTTCGTGTCATTAAAGGCTGCGTACGTTTTTAGACTCGGATACTCGGGAGGCGTGGAAGTGGCCTTGTTCGTGTGTTCATTTGGGTTGGCAATTGGGCATGTAGTTGTGGCGTATAGGACCAGTTGCAGAGAGAGAAGAAAGCTTCTTGTTTATAAAATTGACATTGAAGCTGTAAGTATCAATCTATCCATCTCTTTCTTTGTGCAACTAGAAATTAGAAGATGAGGAATGGCTTTATGGTCATTTACTTGATTTTCTATAATTGTCAATTGATTATGGACCTTGCCACATTTACCCTCCCTCTTGCACCTTTATTTACGCTTTCGCAACGTTAAACTCACTGCGAATGTCAACCAAATAATTATTCTTTTAACTTTCAACTAATATGAGGTTGGAAATTAATTTGGTGGGGTGGGGTGGGGTCCACTTAAGCTGTATATTGAAGACCAAGAATTGTTCCACTGGTTTGACAATTTTTCTGGTTCTCCACTGCGTTCCATTTGTTGAATACGGTAGTCCATTTACCCCTGAATGCTAAACACTTGTTTTTGTACTAAAATGAACAAATAAAAGTTGGGAATTTCCCCAAGTTGACAAAATGAAAAAATGATTTACTTTATCAAATTATTTTAGTGAAGTTTTAGTGGGGATTTGGTGGGGATTAAAATTAGATTTTTAGTATATTGTGATAGAAGTTTTTGAAATGTGTGGTTGAAAAACAATGAGACCCATAAAAGATGTAGTTAATATTGATTGTTTGACTTTGACACGGCGTTCCATTTGTTGAATACGGTAGTCCATTTACCCCTGAATGCTAAACACTTGTTTTTGTACTAAAATGAACAAATAAAAGTTGGGAATTTCCCCAAGTTGACAAAATGAAAAAATGATTTACTTTATCAAATTATTTTAGTGAAGTTTTAGTGGGGATTTGGTGGGGATTAAAATTAGATTTTTAGTATATTGTGATAGAAGTTTTTGAAATGTGTGGTTGAAAAACAATGAGACCCATAAAAGATGTAGTTAATATTGATTGTTTGACTTTGACACTGCGTTCCATTTGTTGAATACGATTTTGAAATGTGTGGTTGAAAAACAGACCCATAAAAGATGTAGTTAATATTGATTGTTTGACTTTGACTCATATTAAAATTTGATTTTAATCCGAAACAAACAAGAACTTAGAGTTTTCCATATTTGCTCAATAATTCAATACAACTTGACTGTCCTAAATGTTATTTTATGTAAATGTCTAACCTGATGTCATATGGCTACAGGTCTCAGCATGCAAGAATGGATATCCAAGATATCATATATTACTTCAAGGTGGAAGAGTAAAGCCAAGACAAAAACAAATATCAATCCCCCATTTTTCCCTTAATCAAATTCAAATTTCCAAGAGCCAGGTTTCAGGTAAATTCCGCATTTTTGGATATAACTAGACACAGACTTGTGAACCTTTTTCTGTCCAGTCCAACATGCTAAACACTCTATTCCGATTTTTATATTTGCTATGTTTTACAGATTTGTCCAAAGGAGATCTGCTGCCTGATGAGGAAAGAAGTAAGGAAACACAGAAGCTGTAGGCTAATGCATAGTAGTCGACAACATTTTTTGTACACGATGCAGACATATATACGTTTACTTACATACACGTATTTCAGTACTGTCTCAGTACGAACACAGTGATGTAGGAGAGTGTATCCATTATGTTTTTATGTACCCAAACATGTAAATATATTCTGTATTCATTTATAGACTTATTCAAGAGCTGCTACTGGTGTGTTCTTATAAGCCTTTTTTTGAGGCGTGCTACTGTAGGGTTCATTTTACGACAGATTTAAAGTTCAAATTTGTCTCGTGAAATGGGATAGTTTCAATCTCTAGGTCATTCCTTTCAGTGTTGAAAAGCTTTGTGTAAGTTAGATATGGTCTAAAACAAACTAGAGCCGTGATCAGATCATATAAGTTGCATGGTTCAATGTTTATATCCCGATTTTGTAAAAGAATGTCGAGTTCTTCAATGTTAACATGCGGAGTTGAAACAAGTCAATGTTTTCATGTTTTGCACAAAGTTTTGACTGATCTTGCATCATTCCTCGATCGTAACTTGATCCCAGTTGCTCTTGAACCGACCAAAAAAAAAAAATTCGCTGTTTCTTGTTCTTCAGTTGATGCTGTTAGAATTCTAATGCTTGCCTCCTTCAAGAAATGTCCTTGCTACAAACAAATCTTGAGGGTTTAAAAGATGACCTATAACAAAAAGATCCTCAAAGAACCACAAAGCATACAGCTTTCTAAATGTAGATGGGAAGAAAAATAAATTTATGGATGGAATCGTAAAATTTGTGAAAAATGTCACCTATAGGCAGGGGTGCATTATAGCCAATAGTATGAATTTGAATTTTAACTTGGTTGTGTAAACTTCCTCGAAGAATGTTTCAGTGAAAATAAAGAATACAAAAGACAATTAGCAAAGTTCGGACTAAGCTCAAGTGCAATTTTTGTTGTGAGATTAAAATCTCTTCTATTTGTAGAGACTAGAATCTTTTGATTGGGATTGTATCAAAGAAAAGCTATAAATTTGAATAGGAATTTCAATTATCTCAACTCTTAATCAAAAGATATAGCTGATAGAGAGATATAATTGAAATTTTTTACCACTCAGATGGGCCCAAGCTTCAACACAAGTACTATTCGTTTCGACCAATCCCATCATAAAATAGGGTCAACCAGTGTTCAATTTAATTGGTATATTTCAAAATAACTCCAAAAGACATATATTGATGTTAATGAAAGTCAAGCGCAAAGTGGATGCTAAACTAACAATGAATACATTCTTCCTCAAACATCTGTCCAGAAACTTCACTAGTCATCTCTTTGCTCTCATACGTAAATTAGGAAATTTCTCTCATCAATGACTATTGTACTTCATCCTCCCTACCTCCTAATCGAGTTTGTGTAGGTAGAGGTTGCCTGGTAAGAAAAATAGTATTACGTTGAGTGAGATGGAGTAAGGGCTCTCCTCAGCTCTATGTTAAGCGATCATTCAATTCGGAAGAGTAAGCAAGAAGCTCAACATGTCATTTATGATCTGACATCTTTCTTCCTTTTTACCGTTGGCCTAAGATTGGGCTGATTGCATTGTGAGTCAACTGCATCTTTTAAATGTCTTCATGAGATCCAATACTCTTTCTTAATGTAGGTATTAGATATCTAGTCAGAAGAGCATTAAGAGGAAAAAAAAAAAATTTTATGCATGCCCATAAAAGTTAAGGATTCTTAGAGGTTGTTTGAGAAGGCTTTTGAAAAAAGTTTTAACATAATTTGATGAGGGTTGATGAAATGTATTTCTAAAAAGTTGATAAAAATTGTAAATTTATTAAAAATGTGATTAAAATTAATTGTTAACTTTTAGCATTAAACATGCTTTGATATATGGAATGCAAGCCAATTCTCCACTTGTATACACAACTATGATATTATGACAGATCATGTTATTTCTTTTGGATATAGATAAAAATTTACAGGTCATACTTTTGTATACCTAATGCAAAGAATATAGCATAAAATGTAAGAACATGTCACAATGAATTGTCCTCACTTGGCAGTTGAGATGATGAATTCCAGATAATGAGCATGTCCCCTTCAAATTAAGTGGCAATCGCAATTTGCAACAAAGAAAAAACTGTCTAGAAGAGCAATCACTTTGTCCCAAATCAGTAGGTTGGTGCTATGATTGGAGGATGACAGCGGGTTTTGGTCCCCAATTCTGGTAACTAGAAGAACCAAGCCTTTTAGGACATTGTGAAATTTGATAGAATTCATAATATTTGCGGGCTCCAAAGGATAATTTGTTACTTCTCTTTAGAGTTAACTTCATAAATGGTCATTGAAGTTCTAGTGAAATTTTCAAATTGGTTATTAAAGTATTTTTATGACTTGTATAATTACTAAAGTTAAATAATGTTACATAGAGCTTGTTTGGTAGGGATTTTTTTGGGGAAGAATTGATTTTGAATAGCGATATGATGGGAAATGTGTGGTTAAAAAAGAAGATAAGATTATTAATGTGATGGAAAATATTATTTTATTGAAGAATGTGTGGTAGAAAATGAGAATTGATTTACTGTAGAATTGGAGAATCCGTACCAAACGGGGCCATAATTTGTCACCTCTCTAGAGATACCCACTTCAGATTCGACGTTGGCCCGTTAAACTTGTTGGAAAATGGTTCATAAAACGTTAATTTTGTATCAAATTCGGCCAAGTATCGGATAGGTTCCGATAATCAATTCACGCACATGGATAGACTAAATGTTCTACTCAAGTAGATGATTGAGATATATTTGGATTCACAATACCAATTTCGGGTGAATTAGAAATTGATGTCCAAAATGAGGTTGAAAAAATGGGAAACTACCTATATAAATTGACCGCTCGAGTGGTTGCCTTGCGCATAGAGAGGGGCCAACTTTAAAAAAAAACGCTTGACTGTGGATCAGCGGCCAACAAGAGTCTGAAGGGTTGTGTCTCTTCGTGAAATATTCTGAATTTTGGTGCGTGTCACCGCGGCCACAACCCCTCAATCTCTATAAATTGGATTCCCTTGTGGTCTAAATTCATTCCAATTCATATGTTTTGATTATACTGTATAAAAACACTCCAACATTATAGTTTTCTTGCATAAAAAATCCATTCAAGTAGAGAGTTCGTTCATTTTTTGAAGTTTGAAGTGCTTCTACTACAAGGAGAACTCGTTTTATCTTGGGAGATGATTGTCAAAATTTTGTAAAGACCTTGGCGGGACAAATTCGTCTTAAAGATATTGTTTAACACTAGCCTCGATTTATAATTCAATTGTTCCTTTCATCATTTTCTGCCGGTTTGTAAATCCAAGTTTTCTTTTGTTTTACTTTGGTTAAACTATTCAAAATATAATTTTCAATTCACAAACATTTACACCAACAAGTTTAAGACTATTTTTTGTCGTTTTGCTTGTTATATTTTGATCTCTTCATCTTTTGGAATAGAAAATACGTTGCTATCTATTTTTCAACCTTGGTTGTGATAAACTTCTATTTTCGTAATAGAAATGGATATCGTTGGGACTAATTCTAGTCAAACGACAAATGGTAGAACAAGTGCGGTTTCTCTGATGGCTACATCACTTCAAACTACTCTTGTATCACATGGAGAAAAATCGGAGAAAATTAGTGGGGTGTGAAAAATTGGGTGTCGCACT
The DNA here is from genome assembly GCA_903798405.1 of Fraxinus platypoda. Lineage (NCBI taxonomy): Eukaryota > Viridiplantae > Streptophyta > Magnoliopsida > Lamiales > Oleaceae > Fraxinus > Fraxinus platypoda. The sequence continues at coordinate 8,108 of CAIGRT010028557.1, forward strand.
GGATACCACTTAACAGTTCACGGATTACCAACTTAACGATTTTTAAGTTACCAAAATGGTTGTTATTTAACTGTTTTTAGTTTTGACCCTATGTGTGGAATTAATCAATCAAAAGCAACAAATCACTTTTAATTGTTTCTAGATGATTAAGCATACAAGTCCAATTATCCTATGTTTGAATACTGCAGTAAGGAAAGCAATAATAAACACCGACATGATGACGGAGAAACCCCAATTGGGTAAAAACTTTGGGACCAAGCCAGTTACCTCCATTATAGACAATACAGAGTGAGTTACAGTCAGATGCTATTTAGCCAACTCCACTAGACTTCCCGATCTATTTCCTGTTAACTCCAAGGCCTGCTCCAAGATATTCTTCAATTGTCTCTTCCTAGTGGAATTTCAAGAATCTGCTCCAAGACCTTGTACAAGACACTTGTCGTCCAATCTCTCTCAACCTCCAGCAGTCTCTGGAGTTCAACTGAGAGAGTACCTTCCTATACCAATAGGAAGTATGTGGTATTTCGGATTCAATGGGTTTAGCCCCTGTTTGTTTCCACTACTCTCAACAAAATGAGAAATTTGACCTTTTTTACAAAATAGTGGGGCCCACTCACTCACAAAATGGTCAACTATTGCGGCTAGGCACTATTTCAACGATAAAAATTCTCATTTTTTGTGCAAATTTAGTGGAAACAAACAGAGGCTTAATGTTTTTTCCAAATATGTGGTTGTATAAAACTCAAGAGTGAAATGATGAATTCAATGTATGAATAGGCTCTTCAATATGTTATAGAGAAAAGAGACAATGAACAACCACCCGAATTTTCGTGCATAAGCTTGGGTATTTATAGGCGAGGGTAATTAGGTTGAATGATCCGGAAAAAATACTTCAAAACAGTAAAATAGGATTTTTCGGATTGACCCGTCGTTCCAGCGAGAAGTCGGCGATAGGTGAGCGACGCACTGTTGCTCGAGCGAGAGCTCGGCAATAGACATTCTATTTTCATGCTCGAACCCTAGAGGTCATAACTCAATTTATACAAATTGTACCATAGGTCATTTACTTTTACAACATGTTACAAATTAGTCCTTTTGTCTACAGAATTGTCAACACTAAAAACCTAACAAACTCCTCATTTGACATTCTGTGACAAAACTATACAATAAGTCAAGGAAAACTAATCTAAACTACCCAATCTTCATCAAATTGACATCTCTTGCATTCCTTGTTAAACATATTTCCTGAAATTCACAACTTAAATACCCAATGTAAAAGCACGTGATACAGGAAAAATCATTAAACACGTGATACCAACACTAGCTAGAATGAGACGTAACACTAATGTTAATCCAAACACCAACAAAAACATTAGCATCACACAAACATCAAAAACTCAAACAGCAAGGTAGCTATGGTATGAAATGCAATGCAATCAACAAATCTCCCCCTATCAATCTACTTCACCTTCAAAATCACAACATTTACTTTACTCTCCCCATTTTTGTCACAAATGACGAAGTGACCGATAATTAAAAACATCACATGCTTTACTCTCCCCTTTTTAGCATTAACATATAATAACTCAAAAATGAAGTTGTTAGCATGCACAAGTATAAGCAATGTACAGTAAACCTTCCCACATACTTAGTTTAAGTTAACATGGAGTAAATTGTAGAACTAACCCATGTGTGTAAAGTGTCATTAATCATTTGTAAGTAGGACTCCAAACCTTAATTTTGTGAGAAATGATATGCTAAACATCACTGTCAATAAGTGTATTCCTGCGCTTATGAAAGTCAAACCATTTAAAGCGCATTAGGACCTATAAAGAAAAGCTCATTTTATATGGATATTTTCTTTTCTCCCCCTAACTTTGAGCATATTTTATTTTCACATCTTTCAATATTTTAAGCTCATTATTGTTTTTCACATCTTAAGTACAGACTCTTCTCTATTAAGTGACTACAATGACCCTTATAGCGAGCTTTAGGTCGGTTAACCCAAATCAGTTGACCAAAGGCACCAAATTATGAGAAACCTCACAGGCTTAATTGTTTGAGTCAAATAGGCTCCGAAAAAGAATATAAGATATTTAGCTTTTTATTACCGGGAATAAACTTGAGCTTGTGTCTAATAAATAAGGTCATTTCATATTCAAAGTCACATTACTAACATGTGATTGCCACACCAAATCTCACACACGTGGTTGAGTCCCACTAACAATATTATAGTGTTTGCAGTGCAGATGGTACATGAAGATACATAATTAAGTACTCCATAATAACCTAAGCCTACTAAAATATGTTACAGATCATCGATTAAATCCATGCTTGATCACAACAAACAAATTCACGTATATTATATATTATGCTGTAAAAATAATTTTCCGCATTTTTATTTTTCAAATTTCCATTTTTTTGTTATTTTTATTTTAAAGTATGAATGCATCAAGAACACAAAAAAACACATAAAAAATAAAAAAAATATGCATGAGTTTTCTATCTAGAAAACAAATAAACAAATATGATGCATGCACCAAAAATACCTAATCAGTTAGGTATGCAAATGTTCTTACACTTTAAGAGCACCGTGATCTATTTTCAAAATTTTTAGATCACTTTTCTTCACCCAAACTTGTCTAGTGACAGGAATATTTTCGGTCATCTGTGTCATTAACTTGATCAATTTACTTACCTGATTAGTAAGGAAGCCAATCTAACCAATATAATCCTGATTCTTATTTCTATTTAAGTTCCGATTTATATTTTCTGTTCAGGAAATGATGACACCTAGGTTTTATATGTCCTAACTCATCACAATGAAAACAAGTAGGGATAAACCTAGGACCAAAGGTATGTGATCGTTGATATCTACTCCTGGGTTGGCGTGTCATATGCTGTCTAGTAAGCCTCTGTCCTACATATCCCTTATTCTTAGATTCAGGGTTAGACACATGTTTAAGCTGGTCAGTACCAGGGACAAATGTGGTCTTGGACGTACTAGCAACATTATGATTATTTTTATTATATCCTAGACCTCCCTTATTACCAGCAAGCTTACCCATTCCTAGAATATCATCTAGCTTTATAGAACCACTAGAAAAGGCAAGAAGTTGAGACTTAGAATGCTCTAGGTCGCTCAAAAGATTTTTAACCTGTATTTCTAAGGTTTTCTTTTCAACTCAGCTCATTAGCACTCATAGAGGTCTTTTCAAGCTCACTAGTGGGATTCCTAACCTGAGTATCTAAAGATTCATTCATAGATTTCAACTCATTCAGGGTAGAAGTAGATTCCTAAATGTACGCTACGAGTTTCTCGTTTTTCGACTCAAGTTTCGTAACTCTCGTACTTAAGGCTTTATTTTTTGTTATAATTTTAGTGCTCTCCTCATAGATTCTATCATAAGTCTCATGAATATCTTCTTCACTATTAGAATCTTCTTTTGAATTCTCACTACGACTTATGCTCTCAGCCTTCTCACTCCCCTTATTAGATCCATTCTTA
>CAIGRT010028575.1:0-23989 GCA_903798405.1 Fraxinus platypoda
CCCCCTCCTCGGTACAAGGGGAATAACCCTATATTCTTATCTACTTATTTTTATTTCTGAAACATGATTAGATTTAAAAATATAAAAAATAATAGTCGAGACGAAGATCATGTTCCCTTCAATCATCCCGTCCCATTCCTATAGTTATAGCCGATTATTCAAATAGAATTATAAAAATTATCGTCGATAGCGAACTTATCAACAGAATCTACATGTTTTGTTGCTAATGTAAACACATTTGTATTGATAGAGAAACTAAATATTTTTAGTAGTTTTCGACAAATTAGTAATACAACGATTCCATTGAAGCAACATAAGAAGAAAAGGAATGTTATGTAGATAATGATTACCAAATTTCAAATATTAATTGCTTAAACATTTTTTATGAGGATACCAATGACGGAATTTCGTCGCTAGCAACTATTTGATTAATGACGGTTCGAAGTTAGTCATTCAGTTAATACCATTTGATGCAGGATACATTTAGTTTAACGGTATTTGTAAGCGAATCAACGGTCAATGATCCTGTGTTAGTGTTTTATCTCACTTATGTCTGCGTCATCATCTATATGGTTATACGGAAATCATGTGGTAAATGACAAATTTTACCTGAACTATTGGAAGATATGAAATCTTTGAACCAAACTTGTACTAAAGCAACTCTCCATTGACACTAGATTATAAATTTGTAGTGCCCCCGGGGCACAGCTCAGTGGTGTAAAGGACATGAGTGAGGTAGTCTCAACTGACCTGACGCCGCAGTGTGGGAGTTCGATTCTTGCCTCTTACAATGTATGTAATTGAATTTTTTGTGGGCACCAGTATAACAGCTCTTGTACCCTGGCTTATTGAGACATATCCCGCGATTTACCTCCTCCACAATACTCTAGGGACGGGGCGGTGGGGAACCTTCAAAGCTGGGATTCAACCTTTTAGATTATAGATTTGTAGTATATGATTATGGGTGGTTATATTGACACCACATTTTAAGTACATTAAAACTTATTAGCATTTATTCATTATTAAGCCTATATTCTTAACTTTTTCTTCATCACATTATTTTTAATATTTCACTAATCAAATTTTTTTTTTATCATTAATCATGATTTTAGCCTAAAAATTGTTAACGTGCTTTAAAATGGGGTCAAATATTTAATTACATTTTGTCATTGTTATTTGTTTTGTTTATTTAAAAATATGTCTAAATGAGTTTTTTTTTTACACTATCGTCAAAAAAAAAAATTGGATAGAAACCATAATCAAAAACAATTTTATTTTAATTTGACATACGTAAAAAAAGGTTTGAAACATAAATGTGATGATGCCACTGTTTGCTGGAGATTAAAATAAGATTTTTAACAGATTTTGATAAAATTCAATGAAATATTTGATTGAAAAAATGTGGATCTCAAATTTATAACCACTCATTGTTTAAAAATAAATAAAATACTTCTTACAAAATCGGTTCTTAAGAAAATGGGCTCAAAGATGGGCTTACTTTCTCCTTTCTCTTGGTTCTTCTTCTATCTTCTTTTTTCACAAAACCACTACCAATCTTCTTCCATAACCAAACCATCCTTGGTGGTTTTTAATGTTCTTAGCCGTCAATCATTTGCTCATATCATTTTCTTTTCATCTTCATCTCGAGTCCACTGCCACAAATGACAACAGTCGATAGGTTCAATCGACGAGTTTCGACATCAGTTGTAATTCTAAAGCCTCGGAAGTTTGCGTTCTCCTCAACCTTCTTTACTTCTTTGGGTATTTTTAATTTATTTTGTTACTGAATTGGACTTTGGATTTAGGATAGAAACATAGCTAAAAATGAGTATTGTTGAGAATGACTCCTGCTCTTTTTGAATTACTAGTAGTAAGCACGTGCATTTCATGTCTTATCAGTGCGAATTCAGAATCGAAGTTCAGCTAGGGTGGACCTTGATCGTTGACAATTAACGATCGTAATAGCGATGTCATGTATTAATATTTAATTAAATAATATATATTGTTTATTTCAACCTTTTAAGATATCCCAAACTAACACTATGTGGCACCAATCGATATGCCATCTTAAATTTATGATATGAAGTCTTATTAAAATAAGATAGTAATTAGCCCTTATTTGATCATCATTCTTTAAAAATTCATTTTTTTATAAACTTCCATTCGAAAAATCACTATTACAAAATAAATTCTCAATAAAAATAGGGCTCAAATATGTCATTAATGTTACTTAAAACACCACCTAAGAACTCGTGATGATCTTGAGCCTAGAAAAATAACATTACTCTTTTATTTGTTTTATAAGCGAGTAATGTTATTTAACACAATTGATGTTGAAGCACCATCCTAGAGACACTCATTAAATGAGGGATAGAATTAAATGAATCATTTAATTTTTATTTTTATTAGTGTATCACATAGGGTCACTTAACTTAGTATTGTAGTAACAATGATACTCGATGATACTCCATCAATTCCACAAAAAAAATAGACTTATTTTCATTTTCGAACATACTAAAAAAATGTAATGACATAGTTAAAAATATAATTTTTTTCTTAATACATCACAACATAAATAATGATTTAATTAAGAGTAGTTCATATTCATTGAGAACAAGGCACGTTAATTAGAGTTATATTGAGAAACTAAAAAAATAATTATACAATGAAAGTCATTTATAATTAGGGATGACAAAAAAATCCATTCAACTCGATACCCATGGGGTGAAAATTACCCGCCTAACGGGGCAGACGGGGCGGGGACGGGGCGATGGTCATTACCCCGAAGCGGGTACGAGAAATATAGTCCCCGCCCCATTTAAAATTAATTTAAAATTTAAGTTTTTTATCGAACAAAAATAATAAATTTATCATATTTTTAAAGAGAATATAAGTTGTTTTTAATATATTAGTAAAAAAGTAATAATATTTACTAATTAAAGACATAAAAAAAATAAAAAATTTAAAATAAATAAAAAATAGAAAGAAAAAATAAATGGGGCAAGAGAACTTGCCCCGCCCCGATTTGGCCCCGTCCCACTTTAATCGGGTATATGGATGGGATAAGATAACAAAAATACTCGACGAGAAGGAGGTGAGAATGACCGATTCGTCCCATACCCATTTTGTTGTCATCCCTACTTACAATTTGAGATAATAGGGAAAAAAAAAATAAAAAAAGAAAAAGAAAAGAGGAGAGAGGGAAGTCTATCGGGAAGACGGAGGAAATATTATATTCTATATAAATTCAGAAAGTGGATAAAATCAAAACAAAAAACCATGGGTGGTAGAGAAGACATACTACATCCACAATTCAGTTACACGAGGAGGTGCACGCACGCACGCACGCACCATGATCCAGTGGATCATCAACATCACAATTCCCAATGCGGGTTTTTTTATGACACGCGTTGTGTTATAATTTGACCACCTCTCCTATCTTATGGTCCCACAGAAGAACCCATTTTCCCTGGCTCCAGGGAAACATGATCTGTGGGATCCACTAATCTTCCATCAACGGTTATGATTCCTTTATACAGTGACTTATCTTCGAAGGAAAAATTGCACCACTGGCTCCGAATCCATTGCTCTAATAGCAAGGTGGTAGTTAACCTTTAAAATACAACAAGTTTATACTCAAACTTTTACTGTACGCTCAATCTCAATGACATATCATCTGTCTATAATTGTTTTATATCTATTGTTGTCAAAATTGGACCGAACGTACATGTTTCATCCAAAAGACTGAGAAACAATTCGATCATGTAGAAATTGAAAATCACGTAAATTCAAATTTTTTCATACTTTTTAACCACACATTCACCTAAAAATCACTATTCAAAACTCCATTTTCCTCAAAAAATAGTTGTCAAACAGGGGTTCGATTTTTATTTATTTGTTAAAATTTTTACCAATGTTTGACCTATTGGGTTTGGACCATTTTTCTTTTTTTTTTGGGAGCCAGAACACAAGTTAGTTTCACAATATTACTTGAAACGTTATGTAATGTACTCCTTGCATGTCTTAACTTTGTAATATTATGTTTTGTTTTAAAACTTGAGATGATGCTCAAAATTTTGAATTGAAACATGTTTTTTGTGAAGGCCATATCATAATTTAACGAAAATTCAATTTGTTTATATATACATATAAAGATGGTTGCTTTTGCCAGAGTATCTTCAAGAGTCTTTTTAAACATAAAATACTCTTTATTTTAAAGAGTTAACTGTTAAATTAATGCTCCAAGAAACTCTCTAAATTAACATTTTAATTTAGAGAATAAGTTAAGCTCCCCATCAGTTTTCAATGAAGGAAAATAATATCATAATTTAGAGAAAAATTAGTGAAAATAAAAGATATAAAAAATAATATTTTTTATGGTACTAAAATTAAATGTTAAATATAAAGAGCATGTTAGAGTACTTAAATTTTTTTTACTCTCTTAATTTATAGATATTTTCTAAATTGTAGAATATACTCTTTAAAAATAGAGAATTTTATGAAAGTACTCGTATACTGAAAATAGTTTTAGGATAACTTTCCCTTTTGTAAGTGTTTAGAACCAATGAGCTACTAAGACATTAGACTAAGGACCAATGGTGCAATATTCCCTATGATTCAGTCTTTTCAAATTCTATATATATATATATATATATCTTTAATTTTGATAGTACGTGTAATTTTTTTATTATGTCATAGGATAATGAAACTGAGAATTTTGCGATCCTTGTTATTTTCACATTTTTTTTCTTAATATTTGTATGTATCATTTTCAAAGAGTCAGTTTCGCTGACCCAATTGTCGAGAAATGCAGAAATTCTAGAGAGTATAAATATGTGAAGAAAGAGGGCTGTGGGAGGCTGACTGCGGCGGGTGTTTACCAAATGGGAAGAGCATTTGTGTATGTAATAGTTGGCGGCGGAGTGGCTGCCGGTTATGCAGCTCATGAGTTTGTCAAGAGAGGTGTCTCTCATGGTGAACTCTGTATCGTTTCTGAAGAACCTGTATATTTCTCCCTCTTTCTCTCTGTATGTGCATGATATATGTTTGTACATCAATTTTTTGCAGGGAATTTTGAGCATCAAAGATAATTTGAACTTTAGATTTCATATTATCTTATTCCCTTTTCAAATCCCTGATTGCTTTTAAATAAATAGAGAGGAATTTTTTCTGTATTATGACAGTCCAAGGTATATATATATATATATATTTCTCATTCTTCTTTTGAATTATTTGGGAATTAGACAATTTGAGTATATTTGGTAATCTGTGCTCTGGATTGTATAATAAATAAATAGTTTTTTTTTTATTTAATACTGTCTAATCCAACTTATCTAACTTCCATATGGTTGAATATCTATATCATTGGTTTTGATCTGAGGAGTTATGTACTGAATAGCTGTGGAACTCAAATCTTCAATATTACTGCTAAAATGGGTTGAATCAGCAAATGGGACCCAAGTGCCATGGAAATTGGGGGTAGGGGACTCACGTGTTAAGAAAAATTGGTCAGGGCCGCCCCAAATGCGCATTTTTGTGAAGTTTGGTGGGCCTCCGGTGCTATTTTCCCCACATATAATATTGGCTTGTTCAAATTTTGAATTGTGGTGCCAACATATTGCTCTTGTGCTGTGTTATTCTTTGTTGAGATTATTCCTTTATTTTCGTTTTCAACTTGAGAAAGAACGTGAAGACTGGATATTCTAAATTAATGTGTTTTTGGCTACTTGGTAAATCTTTTAAAAAGAATTGTTAAGTGAGGCAGTATCAGGAATCTTTTTCTGTTCAATCCCAAGCCATTTGCTCCCAAATAGCAATATATAGGAAAATAATTTAATTTGTATAATTTTGCAGGTTGCACCCTACGAAAGGCCTGCATTAAGCAAAGGTTATTTACTTCCAGAAGGTAATATTTTCCTCTTCTGACCCTTGGTACATAAAGGAGAATTGATTCCTTTATTCTTACATGATAAACAATGTTACCTAAAAGTTTTTGAAGAATACATAATTTCAGTTTGAGAAGAACTGAAGAACTTGTCTATTTCCCTTTATTTTATTTTTTATTTCTTGGATGGAAGTATGTAATACATTGTTATCCATTATTATCCGTGCTTCAAAATGCACTATTAATTCCTTTGGTCTTACATTAGAGAATTTTCTGTAGTTCCAAGACTGACACTTTTTAGTTGTAAAAATCAATTGTAAATGCATCTTTTCCTTTTCATCTTTTTTTTTTTTCCAATTGTTGGGCGCACATCGATAAATTATTGTCCTCTAATGCAGTATGTGTTTTAACGTCCTGTTCTTGTGACATGCAGCTGCTGCACGCCTCCCTTCATTTCACTGTTGTGTAGGTGCTAACGAGGAAAAATTATCTCCAAAATGGTATAAGGAACATGGTAAGTCCACCTCATATTGTGCCCTCTAGAATTTATATTTACTCGAAAGTTGGAAAGAATCATTAGATGTTATAGATTTTCCATCTAGGTGATGTGAATAGACAATGCCTCATTCATCTTATTTTCATTGTAACATTTTTCATCCTTCTCTATCTCCTAGATGCCTAAAGTGCTATGGTCATCACATGAATGCAATGTTTAAAAAGGTGGAAATGGGAACTAAGGCATTTTTCCTTTATGAGGGGAGGCACCACAAATCAAAAATTTAAGTCCAAAAATTGTAAAATAATACAAAAATAAACATATATTAAACCATAAAAATAATTCAAGAAATCTAAAAAAATTAAAATCAGAGATAGGAGACAAATATTTAGAAATAAAAGAATAAAAAATGGACATAATAACATTTACATACTGGAAATTTCAGTTTTGTAGAAGATGCTTCTCTTGTTTCTTGGAGGTGGTGAGACGTGGGATAGTGTAGTGGGGTTATTTGGATTTTTTTTTTTAGAATAATGGATGATCACCAACCTATTTTCAGGTGATGTGTAAAACCAATTAAATGTTTGTATATTTGACCTACCTTTTTGGTCTCATCATTTATTGTCATATTACATGGTGATCATTACCAGTGGAGATAAATATTTTTACTCGCTTTTTTAATTGTTTAGTCCCACAATATAAAGAATCGATATGCCCAATTTTTTGTTTTATTCACCTTTTATATATGAGACTCACGCATAGACATACAAAAGAGAAAAAATATAGAAAAAAGAAGGAAAAAATGTCAAAGGTCACCACAAAATGTATGCCTCACGCCAACCTCATTGAATAAGTATTATAATTACCACCTCAAGCACAGTAGAGAGGTGCGCTGCACTATCGCCTTTTTTAACCATGGATGAATATTTTTTTAACGTTAGGTTATTCTACATGAAGCATTTATACGTGATTAATAATATTGTTGGAGCAAAGGATATGATCTTCAGCAAATTCCTTAGAGAGACTTAAAGAGGGCTGAAGTTTAAGGAAAAGACATCTCTTTTCAACTGAGGACCAAAACAAGATCATTTCGTTCCATTTTTAGTAAAATAGGAAGGGATGGAAGGAACCCGTTAACTTGACTAGACATTGAGACAGGCAGTCAATATATATAGTACAAGTAGGAAAAATTGCTGAATAATCCGTTCTAAGGGTTCTCTTAATTCTCGTAATTTTTTTATTTTATTTGGATCTAACCATACTTTATTTTGATAAGGAAATTTAATGCTTACAGATATTTTACAGAAGTTTGTTATATGGATGGGAACAAGAAGATAGGAAAATGTACAACAACCATAGAATGTTATCAACTATGTGGATTGCTACGGTTTGTGGGATGGAAACTCATTAACCGATCTAAATTACAATATTCTAGAAATTGGATTTTGGAATTATAGCCCCTGTTTGGGCTCCATTAAAATGAGATTTTGGAAGAAAATGTGTTTTGGAATAGTGATTTTTGGAGAATGTATGGTTAAAAAGTAATAAAGTTTTGGATTTATGTATAACATTATTTTATGGTTTTATGGGAGAATGTGCAGTTGAAAATGAGTTTTGAAAAAATGCATTTTTTGGAGCCCGCAAACATGGACATAATGTTAATGCACTTTCAAGAATTTTAAATGACACAACGGCTTGCCCTCCGAAGTATAGGATAAGCTGATTAAATTTAAATAACAAAAATTATGCATATCTGTCATTTTAAGTTAGGGAATTATGGCAGTGAAGGTCCTTCTTGAGTGGACAAGCCATTTCTCCGCTCATTCCTCAGTGCATTATTGTATTTTCTTATTTTTTCTGGTTGATGTGAATGCTTTGTTGCCTATATATCTTAGGATCTGCTTCAAAACTAACTAAGATCTTTCCTTGATATTTAACTATTTTTGAGATTTTTTTAACTGTCGAAGATACCATATCAATAAGAGGTAGTCAGTGTTAATAACTTTCTTCTAACTGTAATTGATTAGGTGTCGAATTGATTCTTGGAACTCGAGTTAAATCTACTGATGTGAAGCGGAAGACACTACTAACTGCGACAGGAGAAACCATAAGCTACAAATTTCTCATTGTTGCAACAGGTGCTCGGGTATTAAAGCTAATCTTTTTCCGTGTATCTATGTAGCACTATATAGGCAGTGTATCTCATTGTGGCTTGATAAATTGACTTGAAAGAAGTTGATAACTTGCACTAAAACGAAAGGAAAAGAATAGGTCTTCAGACGCCGATTATGCTTGGAACCTTCGTGGTTTTTTTAGCATAATTCTCGTCTTTGGCTGTTGGCCTAGAAAGATGTTTACTTCTTTACTTTTCTTTTTTTGATATCCTCAAAAGTACGACTCTGCACTTTGGGTCATTGTTTGGAATGGCTAAAACCTGTGGACCTTTTCATGTGGTATTTGGAAAGTTTGGACATGTGATTGAACATGTTACTACCTTATTTTATTTATTTATTTATCTGTCATAAACTTATTCGACTCTTGGAACTGAATCAATAACTTTGCCCAACTTTTCTCTTGGTTTTCTCTTGTTATTTCAGAATTATGGAAATAATCTGAATTATTGCAGCATGCAAAACTGTGTCAACATTTTAATTTGAATATTCATCTAGACACTTGTGCCCAAGCTTATGTTTATGCTTATTTTAATGCAAACACAATTTAGAGCGAAACCCAACAATTGTTTTTGACACAGATTGATTTTCATGTGTCCTTTACAGGCTTTGAAGCTCGAAGAATTCGGAGTGAATGGATTAGATGCAGATAATGTGTGTTATTTACGAGATTTGGCAGATGCAGACAGACTTGTAGATGTGATGAAATCCTGTAGTGGTGGAAATGCAGTTGTCATTGGCGGTGGATATATAGGAATGGAATGCGCTGCATCTTTGGTGATAAACAAATTAAACGTATCAATGGTTTTCCCTGAGGCACATTGCAGTAAGCGTTTTATATCTCATTTTTATTTTTTTCCGTTAATACTTATTTACTTCATCTCATCATTTAGTTTCTTTTACTCCACTGTGTTTGTCTAATATAGGTGGACCTTTAGTTTTATGCTTACAATTATTGGATTGGAATCGAATATGAGATAAACAATGTCTGAATTGAGGTCGTCTGAAAAATGTTTCGAAAAACAGATAATTCCATATCAAGTAGGAGTGCTTTGACGATGATAGTTTTGTTGTTCGTTAGCAAAAAAAAATAAAAAATGGTTCTCTTCAGAGGCTTACATTTTTCTATCCAGTTAACCTGTGGGAGACCTACATGATTATATATTGCTTAAATATGTAATAGGCTTCATTCATGCTTGCCTTTCTTGATTAGTCATCTTGAACAATGAGATTTTCTGCCGTGTACAGAATTTTTCCAAGTTAGGAAACGCATTACTTGTTAAATTGGAGGTTATCTACTTTAATATTTGCGACACATCTTTATCTTTTTTATTTTTGTAGTGGCCCGTTTATTTACACCCAAGATTTCTAGTTACTATGAAGACTTCTACAAGTCAAAAGGAGTGAAGTTTATCAAAGGGACGATGTTGTCATCATTTGATTTCAATTCTGATGGGAAGGTAAAATATAGTTTCATTTTCTACTGACCAAAAATTAAAAATTATTAGATTTCTCACAAACTGCTTGGTAATATAGAAACTTGGGTGAAGTATTTGTCATTTCATCTTAATATTTTTTATACTATGTTGCTCTAACATAAAGATATTGCTGCTGATACTAAATACAATTTCTTTCTAAGCGTCTGTTTGGCCACCTTTTTTGTACATTTGTATAAAAAATATGACCGTTTGTCCAATAAATTTCTGACAACCCCATGACTTCCTGCTGTACCAAAAATTGTACTGTGCAAACAATTTCCCACATTTGCCCTTTTCTCCAGTCCAAAAAAACCATAAATGGACCAAAAACAAATAAGGACAAAAACGTAAATTGGTGTAAATTATATTTGAAATGGAATGGAGTCACATGTAGGCGGTCACACATTGATTTGATGTGATAATGCATTATGGGGACAAAAATGGGGATCAAGTGGGGGCTAATTCATTAAAATTTCATGGACCAATTCTTGATTTCGCAATTGATGAACCAAAATAAGAAATTGGCATTTGGATAAAACACCCACCCAATTTTATCATGGGGAACTTTCTGGTGCTTATTGAATGGGTCAATTGCATGTTGACTTTTTATGACTTCTAGCAAATATTCTTAGTTGCTTGTTATTTGAATTTGTGATCGTTCTCTAGTTGATCGCAGTAGTTGGACTAACCAGCTTTTTACAGGTTACTGCTGTTAATCTTAGAGATAGTAATAAGCTTCCAGCTGATATGGTAGTAGTCGGGATTGGCATCCGTCCAAACACAAGTCTCTTTGAAGGCCAACTAACCATGGATAAAGGAGGAATCAAAGTGAATGGGAAAATGCAATCGAGCAACAGCTCAGTGTATGCAGTTGGGGATGTTGCTGCTTTTCCAGTCAAAACTTTTGGAGAAACTAGGAGGCTCGAGCATGTGGACTCAGCACGAAAGTCTGCAAGGCATGCTGTTGCTGCCATTATGGAACCGGATAAGGCAAGTGAGTTCAACTACCTGCCGTTCTTCTACTCCAGAGTCTTCACATTGTCTTGGCAGTTCTATGGGGACAATGTCGGGGATGTTGTGCATTTCGGGGATTTCTCGGAGAATTCTTTTGGGGCATACTGGATAAATAAGGGTCATCTTGTCGGGTCTTTCCTCGAGGGTGGAACTAAAGAACAATACGAGGCCATTGCTCAAGCCACAAGACTCAAACCAGCAATCCAAGACTCGGCTGAACTTGAGAGACAGGGTTTGGGATTTGCCTTGACATTGAGTCAGAAATTTCCATCATTACAGCCTCTTGATTCTGGTGGTTCGGGGCTGCTTATTGAGAAACCCGTATATGCTTTGCACGCAACTGCTGGAGTTCTCATGGCAGCATCCATAGCAGTCTTTGCATATTGGTATGGCAGGAAGCGAAGGAGGTGGTGAGACCTTCTTTTGTCTCATAAAATTTTCTAATTTGATCATTTTATGCTGCAATGTCCCGGATGTAGCATTTCCAGGGCAAGGATGACTGAAGATATACCTTGATGTTATACTGTAATCCGTATTTGAGTGACAATTACTCATAAGCATTATTCCACCATACTTGAGCTTAGTTGTATCAATCTTCTTGGTTGCTGCTTTGTGAATTTTTGGCTCAGGTATCTTGGCTTTTGTTTTGGTGAGGCCATTTCCTCGATTCTGTGGATCTGAGTGCAATAATTCTCTTATTCGATGTTTAAGAAATTCTTTTGGAGTTTGATCCATCTAAATAAATTGAGCTCCTCAATGCTGAAACAAGTCCCAGGATTATATCAAGGGAACCCTCACCACTCAAGTAAAGAGAATAAACTGCTGCAGGTTGAAGCCTTGACATTACAACACACCATCAATTGATTCATCAACATCTAGTGCATCGAAAATCATTTTTAGATTGTTCTCATCATGTTGAGGACTAATACAAGGTGAGTCAATTCCCTTTTGCTGATACGGGGTAGGACGATGAAGGAGATGGAAGAAGATATCTTGGCAATTTTCTGCCCTCCATTTATGATTCGTGTTAGGGATGAGATAAATATTCTCTTCTTCCTTCCCCTGGTACCTTCTCAAGTTCCCTAATCAACAGTATAGCCTTCATTTACTATGGCAAGTAATCAAGGGCCTCCACTTATCACCTCCTCTCTACCAACACAAACACTTTCTGCATTTGAAACTTATTTTTTGAATGCTAGAGGATCCAGAAATTCAACTCTTACTCTTTTTAAACCTCTTTCCTTCGAAGAAGCTCCACGACTCTCCATTAGTATGTGTAATCTTCCATGTTGGGGATAGACTTCAAATCTGTTTCGATGTACTATTTTACTTTTGGGCTTAATATCAAGAATTTCTCGCATAAGCTCGATAACACCTTTTTGTTGGGAATCTATTTATGCACTCACATGGAATTCAAAAGCAATGTAGATTTCATTCGTTGAATCACCTTTGTGTTTAGGTAGAATCTATGATAGGCTTCCAGAGAAGGACCAGTTTCGCCATCCAACTATGATAATTTGCCTCTCGGTTAAAACCATTTGATATAAGCTTTTCAACATCTTCTTTCAAGGCTGCATACCTATCTAGGTTGAGGGATCTCATTTTCTGCTTGTGTGATTGAATTTAGGATCAATTTTCAAGGCGTAGCACGACAACTTCGGATCAATCCACTGTCTTAGCGCCTCCATGCAACAACATGTAGGTTCCTTTTCAAAAACTCTTCCTATTCCTTTTCCGTTTCTTCGGACAAATTGTTCTTACCTGGAGTACATTGGTGCCATCTCAACTTACAAGTACACTTTCTCAGCTTTTCGACCAAAGAAACTTGTGATTTTGACTCAATAGTTCGTTGGTCATGGTCAGCCATGAAACTTTGTATTACCTATAGAGAGGGCTGAACAACGAAACCGCCGATTGTAAAATTGAATCGAAATCGCTTTTTTGAAGTCATTGGTTTGGGTCCACATAGATCCATCAACGTTTCAATTTTGAACCGAACCAAACCACTTCAAAATGGTTTGATTTTGGTTTCAATCTTTGCAAAGAGTTTCAAAATGTCAAACCATTTACAAAAAAAAAAAAAAAAAAAAAAAAAAAGAATTTAAAAAAAAAAACATCCCAATTAAAAACTAATTTTTATAGTGATTCATCAATATTTGGATGAGATCGAAGCATTGAATGGTTCACAAAACGTTATAGAAGGTATTATCGTATTTGATTTTTCTATTAGTTGTTTTATATCATTTAAATATAATCAATGAATTTATGTACTATATTTGTATCTTTGTGGAGAGAATGAATCATGTATTACAATTGCAGATGTTGTGCCAATTAATATCGACTAAGAGATTAAAATGTTTCTATCATATTGTTGCATTATAATGATTAGAATTATAAAACTTTGGTTTGTAATATTTTTAATGGTACTATTTATATTTTAACATGAAATTTTAAACTAACATTTATGATTTAATTTATTCGATATATGTTATTTTTTCTTTGTGAAATCGTGATTTTAAACCAAATCAAATATAAAAAATGGTTTGGATTTGTTTGATTTGGAAATTGAAGTGGTTTGATTTTGTTTGATTTGGTTTAGTTTGGAAAAATTTCAAACCTCTTTTAAGTGATTAAATTTGAAAATTTCTCACAAACCGTCCAAATTGAACCGTGTTCACCCGTACTTATAGGTATCTCGGCCATCACCTCTTCATCTCAACTTGTTCCATCACGTATCTTTGAAGGCACGTTTATGCCTCGGCGATCGAAGAACAAATATACATTCAAAGATATGTGGATGGATGATGGATCCTTTTCCAACTAATATGGCATCGAGGTGGACCATAGTGATTTTTGTACATAACATTAGTCCCAAAATTCGAATTTTATATTTATGTGAATTAAAGGATTCTAAGACTCGAGTAGAAGAGTCTTTAAACTGCCTATTCACCTGATCAGACGAGAGAATATCTTTTTCCATCTCTTTCCTCATACAGTTTTTAAATTGCTGAATCGAATGATAAAATCAAACAATTAAGAGCGAGGTTGTTCGTATCAGTCCGGATCTTCAATTTTATACACTCCGGGTCGGACCTCGAAAGTTATTCAATAAGGGCCTTCCAAGTTTAGGCCTAGGGTGCCTAAGCCAACTTCTTTTGTTGCTGAAAAGATTTTTCTCAGCATAAGGTCTTCGATCTGGAAAGATTTTCTCTTCACCCTTGAATTATACTAGTTAGAGTTGAACTTGCGTTGCACATTATTTTGAAATGCTTTATAAGCGCTGTAGAAATAATATTTGACCTTTCATTTACTCTTTTGATCTAAATGTGAAAGAAATGCAAGTCCATAAATATAAATATTAATTATTATACATGTACGTAAATAGTGAAATGTATACTTAAATGTGAGTATTAGCATTACAACTAAATATATAAATGAAGACGAGTGAAAAATACAATACATGAATTAATGTGAATGTTAATTAATTTNTAGTGAAATGTATACTTAAATGTGAGTACTAGAATTATAACTAAATGCATAAATGAAGATGAATGACAAATACGATACATGAATTAACGTGAATGTTTATTAATTTAGAATTAATACCAAAGAAATGTTAAATCGTTTACATTAAATGGATATAATTTAATTTTCAATTAAGTGAAACTGAATGCTAATTAGTATACATTGACGTGAATAATGAACTACATTCTTGAATTTGAATTTGAAATTCTAATTAATATTAAGCCTTTGTTTGGCCCCATTAAATTTATAATACATTTTTTTCTCTATTCTTTTTAACTGCACATTCTCCAATAAAAACTTTTCTATTTTTTTCAATCACATATTCTAAAAAAAAAAACATTATTCCAAAATTTATAACATCTAATAATGGGGGCCAAACGGGGGCTAATTAAATGAATGTGAATGTTAATTAATTGAAAATCAATAATACGGATATGGACGTAAATGTAAGTGTAAATATGAAATTATAATTAATATTAATTAAATGAATGTTAATGTTAATGTTAATGTTAATGTTAATTAATTGAGAATTAATTATAATATTTATTACAGTTTGTAAATTAAATACATATTGAAAAATAAAAAGTATATTATTGAAATAATTAAATTGTAGTAGGGTTCTAATCGTTCAAAAAATGATTTTCACGTGACGTGATATTTAATATATTATAGATTACTGGGCCATTTTACTATAGTAAATGGCGAGCCTCTCCAAAGATATATCCACTAGCTTCGTCGAAAAGGTTGAGCTCATTTTTCCCATGTAGTATCATTCACCATTTTATTATGGAAAATATGTAGAAGAGAGGGGATCCAATCTCAGTCGGGCTCATAAATTAGTGAAAATGATGTTTCACCTGTAGCCGTTCGGATGGTAGTGTAGGCCCACAACATATTTTGAAGCTCGTCTAGCTACGCCCATTTTAAGACATCGAGCTTCCTCTTCAGAATGTACTTGATGGTTTTATTGACGACTTTGGCCTGACCGTTCGCTTGTTGAATGACGATGGTAAGAGCTCGAGAACTGCTTCTAGATTACACAATCATCAAAAAAAATTTCTCAGCCTCTTTTTACCAAAATGTCCTCCATTGTCCGAAATTAAGGAATATGGAACCCCAAATTTTCATAAATATGGATAATCATTAGGTAATTTGGTATTTTTTTTATTTGATTTTTTAGCATACGTCCATGTAAGTTATAATTTATTCATTGCATCGTTATTGCTTATGGGGGTCCATCGTGCCAAAGAAAAAAAAAAAAAAAAAATTTGGTCAACGAACTTCGAGTTCATGACAATATTTGATTCAATCATTTTTATGAACGTATTATAAATGACTGTGAATTTTTCTTTTATCTGTTTTTGGTAAACAAAAATGTTTCTGGCTAGTTACAAAAGAAATTATGCAAATATATACAATATTATTTTATTGCATCTTCCAATGTGGCATCCATTGCAACAAATATTTTTAAAACTAAGTAAATTTCCCTTGAATACAATGAAATCAAGTTCATTATTTATATACAATTTTATATTATTTGGTAAGATAATATTAGCTTTTCGAAAGCTTTCAACAATATTTGATGTGCCAAATAACGTATTAACATTATTTTCTACTAATGTTAAATTCAAAGAATACATTTTATCGTGAAGAATTGTATGCGTAGTGATATTATTGGCTAAACATGCATCTTGGTGATTTATCTTGAACCACCAAGTTCAGTTCTTGATTGTGAAGGGAAAGGAGATCGTACAGAACATGTTCCAAAAAACAAAATAATAATAATAATAATAATAATAATAAGAGAGAATATAAAAGTCAAAATTGAAGTGAATCCAGATACACGTAAGGTTTCAATAAGCCCATGTTTGACACCCATTTTGAAGAAAAAATAAATTCTAGAATAGTGATTGGTGAAAGAATGTGTGGTTGAAAAGTAATGAGAATTTTTGGATTTATGTATAGTATTATTTTATTGATAGAATGTGTAGTTGAAATGAAAAAAGAAAAAAATGAGAATAAGAATGAGAAGAAAATGGGTGTCAAGCGGGAGCTAAAAGTTATTAAATGATCACTATATAATTTTTTTAGAGTAAGTAAAACTTATCTAAATATTTTGATAAGATTAAATAGTCATCAATAATAATTTCATAATTTAACAATAAGAAGTAAATTTTTAATTTTTTTTTAAAAAAAGTTTTTAAACTGTACATAAAATTTGCATAAAACTAAAATTTGTTTTTTCAAAGGTTATTCAAATATGCTATTGATTTATAAATGTCTATAAAGTTACGTTGAGAATGATAAAGGGTCTGTTTGATATGATTTTTGCTTTCTGTAGAAAAGTTTTTGAAGTAAATTACCTTTATTTTAGTTTGAAAACTAATTTTTAAAAGAGCTTCACATTCTAAAAGTGTTTTTAAAGGAAATCACGCATGGCCAACTTCCTATCGAAAGCCCTTTTAATTAGAAGAAGTAGTTTCATAAAATTGGTCCAACAGGTTCAAAATAAACTTAGATTTCAAAAAAAAATCATTTTTTTTTACTTTTCAAAAGTCATGCCAAACGTACCTTAAAGTTGTTTTGTTTTTCTTTCCCAATTCAAGAAATAATTTCCTCTTTTCTCTTCCATTATAAACCGTTTGAAAAGAAATAGGGTTTCGCTAAAGTTATAATCCTGTCGCTAACTAGTTTTCAATTGTCCCTAACCGGTGTTTGACACCCATTCTTTTGAAAAATGAGTTTTTGAATAGTGATTGATGTAAAGAATGTGTGGTTAAAAAATAAGAAGAATTTTTGGGTTTATGTGTAATATTATTTTATTTGGAGAATGTGTGGTTAGAAATGAGTACTGTAGAAAAATGAGAATGAAAATGAGATAAAAAATGGGTGTCAAACGGGGCTTAATAAATTAGCAGACTCAGTCCATCATCCCAGTTTCTATCCATTTCATTTTAATATATTAAATCCAGTTACAACAGCTGTACATAGCTTTTAATAATGGGTAAAATTGTCTATATACTAAAAATAAATAAATATATAAAACAAAAATGAAAAAATATATTCAACCCCCAACACATATCTACCCGACTCCATCCCCATCTTCTTAATTCATTTACGCTAAGGGCCTGTTTGGGAGTTCCGACGTATCGATTATGAGCGTTTTTTAAAATATCGATTTTGAGTGAGAGGATCGGTTACGAGTGGTTTGAGTAGCCGTTTTAAAAATAGTCAAACACATGCTTGAGAGGTTACATATATGTCCCATATATCTATCAGTTCTGAAAGTTTTTTAAACAAGTGAAATTACATATATGTCCCATAGTGAAATTTTGAGTTTATGATTTCTTGTATGAAATTATTTAATTAAAAGTTATATTTTTACTTATGTTAGTATTTCTTAGTTATATATAAACTTTATAATTATAAGTTAATTTTAGAACTTTTAAATAATTTTTACACGTAAGTGAATTTTTTTATTTATGAGTAACATTTTATATTTTATAAATGAGTTTGTCATATTAGTAAGATTTTTACACAAAAACAATTTTTATCTTATAATTAATATTTTACTTATAAGTAATTTTTTAATATAAAATAATTTTTTTGCTTATAAATAATTTTTTTAGTTTAGTATATTTTTATTTATAATTAATATCAAACAAAATATGTTTGTTGAAAAATTTATTTTATAAATGGTAAAATTAGAAAAGAATTTGAGAAACGGTAAAAAATCGTCGATTTAGTGGGTTGAGAAAGCTAGACAAAATTATACTACACCGTTTTTGGGCGATTTTTAAACCATCCAAAATCGGTACCCAAAACATCTAGCAAGCACCGATTCTTCCAACTTCTTACAAACGGTGCCACCCAAAATTGGTCAAAATCGATGAAAATAAAACTCTCCAACAGGCCCTAAGACAAACAACTATGTACACCCCATCCCCACCACCGGCGGTGGATGAGAGAATGTATTTTTTCTCCTTTTCTATTTATTTATTTTATTTTTTAATGAACTCGAGTAGTTGAACTATTTTCTCTTTTATTATAAGGCATATGTAGTCATAGTTATTAAATTCAGACTAGACTTAAAACCCAACGAATGGACATGAGACTGAAGCGTTAGAATTTTATGAAACTCTAAATCTCAAGAATTTGAAAAACTAATTATTTTGTCAAATCATCTATGCCAAATCACCAAGAGAATTATTAAATGAGGAACATACCTTAATTCATTGAGAATAATTCTTTATTATTGGATCTTGATTTCGAATCTTGAATCATGAAGATCAACTACAATCTCTTCATGTTTGATTTATTAATCTTTTATCTTGAATATTGGCTATTTTGATTCTTAAATTCTTGTTCTTGGCTTTGACTTCTTACTCCATGATCTTGTTTGTCTCCATTCCTTCTTCTTGATTGTTAATTTCATGTTCGTGATTGTGGGTTTTAGATCTTCATCTTCAATACGTTTTCTCTTGTTATTCATGTGTTGATATGATGACACATAGAATGAGAATTAAATATGAATTGTGGACCATAACCCTATTTATATTTCTATATGTATTAATTTCATTATTAAATACAACTCTAATGAATTCGGTCTCTCACATATTTAGGCCCAGACATTATTTAAATGCCCAAAGTCCAACTTAAGTTCTTTATTAGATCACTTTAAATAAACTTAATTTTAAAAGAACATTTATACACAATTAATTACATATGTAGGCCCATATGAAAAATTAAAACTCAACAATCTCTCACTTGTGGCACATATGTTATCTTATAAATATGCATAACCTTATGACGTCAAAACTTTTGTCATCATAACCAAAAGTATTTCCGAACAATCTCATCCATTGATTATGTCAATATAGAATTAAAGCGATTTTCGTTACAAGTATCATAATTAAACCCATCAATGGTCATGTATTAATACATAATCAAATGACATAGATCAAGTATGGATATGCAGCATAGAAATTACATGTAATATAATTCAAACATGCGTATTTCCAATTGGTCCTTCATTATTCTTTAAAGAAATCAAACCAAAAATTTAATCAGGGTCGAACTGAACTGAATACTTTTTTTCTGAAATAAACCGAATATCCATGGATAAAATTTTGTGTATAAAACAGACAACATCCAAACATAAACTCCCACTAAATTGTCGTATCATCAAAAGATACAACACTCATATGAGCATTATGTTTATGAAAAACCATGGGTGATAGTCTTTCAGTAAGCGAATTCGCAATCATGGAGTTTGTCCTAATATGCTCTATAGGAACCTGACCACTCTGAATTCTTTTGTTAACAATTATGACTTTAATGTTTATAAACTTTGACATCATCAAACTCCCGTTGGAATACAAGACTACTATGTCACAGAATAACTTAAGTGGTCTTTTAATTCCATCCAAAATGTGCAGTCTAGTGACAAAATTCCGTGTTCATATTCCATAATCAGAATCAGAATCAGAATTTCCATGATCTCCAATTGGTTTGATTTCCTATATGTGATCATGCAATTTTTAGTTCTCTATAAATATCAAATAAACCGCTTGGCTACTTTCCAAATAATAATCCAAGAGTTATTTAGGTATCTACTCTAGCATTCTAATAATGAATGCTATATTTGGATGTATGCAAACCTAAGCATACATCAAATTCTCAACTGCTGAAGCATAGGGGATTTTTTGTATTTTCTTTTCTTTAAGGATAATCCTTAGGGCATTGATTTAGATTAAACTTATCTCCCTTAACAATAGGTGTATCACCTGGTTTACATTCCTGAATCTCAAATATCTTAAAAACCTTATCGATATAGCTCTTTTGTGATAATCCAAAAACTACCATGATAACGATTCTAGTGTATCTATATCCCTAATACAAAATAGGTGTTACCAAGATTTTTTATTTCAAAATATCATGACAGAAATCTCTTGGTTTCTCACAATAAGCTTATATCATTATAGCAAAATAGTATGTCATCGATATACAATACTAGAAAAATATGTTTACTCCCACTGAACTTGTGATATACACAACCATCAACTGCATTCATCTCAAAATCAAACGAGACAATTATTTGATGAGATTTATGATACCATTAATGGGAAACCTGCTTAAACCATAAGGATTTCTTAAATTTGTAAACCACTTGACGTAGCTCAAGATCAAAATATGTCATAAGTGCCATAATAGTCCTAAAAGAGTCTTTTGTAGAAATCGGAGAAGGAGTCTATTCAAAGTCAATGGCTTCCTTTTGAGTAAAGTTATTTACAGTAAGACGAGCATTATATCTCTCCACATTACCATTTGAATCCCTATTGATTTTAAAAATCCATTTACAACCAATGGGCTTCGCACCTTCAGATATGACATAAGTTCTCAAACTTTATTGTTTTTTATAAACTTTATCTATTTATTCATGGCATCGGTCCACTCTCGATAATTATTCCTTGCATGGCTTGATAAAAATTGATTGATCAAATCTTCTTCCATCAATCCAATGTCATCCTCATATTTTTGGAGAAAGACTATAAAGTTATCCGAAATTACCTTTTCTCCATTTTCTAATGAATTTTCTTAATAGCATTTGTTCTTGAGGTTGTTGAGTTTGATTTTTCTGGAACAATCTCTTGATTGTGTATAGAAGGTATTGTAATATTGTTTTGATCCGAAATTGCTTCTTGAACAAGATCTGGAGCAAAAATTTGTACCTGATCCTAATCATTGACAATTGCAACATAAGGAATATATACATATTCTTATCCAAAGACAAGATCCTTAACCTTAAAATCTTATCACCTCTAGCAAACTCCACATCCTCAAAGTATCGAACATTTTCCATTTTGAAAATTAACCCGATAGTTGGATCATAAAAATTTGTAAACCCTTAACCTTTCAGATTATCCCATAAAATAACAACTGACGGTTCTGGAGTTCAGTTTCCTTTAATTTGTCCTGTAAGGCCTTGCCTTAGTTGGACAATCCCAAATGTGCACGTGTTTCATACTAGGCTTCTTACATGTTTAAAGCTTATAAGGGATTTTAACAATTGCTTTACTTGGAACTTTATTGGGAAATTAAGTTGTAGTTTTTAGTGCTTCAACTTAGAGAGATTCTAGTGTACTGTAGGATGATTTCACATTCCTCTAGGAATTTAGCAAAAGGCCTCGAACATTATTCTTCTGATCTATTATATCTGCCATAGTATTCACTACCACGGCCAAATCGGCGTGTTTTATCTTTTACTGAGTTGATTTTCAATCTCAACCTTGTAAGCATTGAACATGTTCGTGAATGGAATTTCTCATGAATGAGATACAGGTAGTCATAACGAGAAAAATCGTTTATGAACGTAATAAATAGCTATTGACAATTCCAAGAAGCCAAAGAGAATGACCTGTAGATATTCGTATGAATTAGTTTTAAGACAATTTATATTCTATTGATGCCTAATCTCCATATGGTTGTTTGTTTCCCCTTAATTCAATTAACACAAACATTTAAGTTTGAAAAATCAAGGAGCAAGAATTCCTCTGACACAAGTTTTGTCAATCTCTTTTGAGAGATGTGACAAAAACGCTTCTGCAATAATAAAGTGAAATGCTCATTGGTTAATTTATATTTAATACCACGTAAATTCACATAAAATGTTTCTTTATGATAGACAATCATATTAAGCAAATATATGTTATCATAACCTGATAAAGGATTGGTATCGAAAATTTTTGAATTAATAAAAACACTAAACTGACTATTTTTAATTGAACAAGAGTGATCGAATTTGTCAAATGTAGAAACAGAAATCAAATTTTGTCTAAAAACTAATAGTGCAAATGTCTCTTTCAAATTCAAATAATAATTAGTCTTTAATGATAACCTAAAAGTTCATATAGCCTCAACTTTAATTGATTTACCATCGTCCCGCGTAGATGAATCTTTCAATATCAATTGGCTTTCGTTGTTCAGGCAACCCTACATAGATACACTTATGTAAGTAGTGGGACCGAAATTTATCCACTAAGTATGTCTAGGTACTGAAACTAAATTAACCTAAAATAAACTAAAGTGAGAAGTATACTTTTCTTTACACACTAGCATGATATTTAGTATAGACCCTCTTAAAGTGTCCAGGATTTTCACAAAAGTAACAGCCAGATACTTTATCCTTTTTAGGTTTCTGGTGTTTATTTTGAACTAAACTAGATGCAGCTTTCTGATCCTTCGTTCTTTTCGTGAACTTGTCCTTAAAAGTATTTGCCAAGTGAGTAATTCTAGTTCTCTCTTTCTTTAGTCTTTCTTCTTCTTGCACGCAATATGAAATGAGCTCATTAAAAGTCCACTTCTCCTTTGACAATCGTAATTGACCTCAAATTGATTGAATTGTGCAGGAAGAGAAATACAAACTAAATGCACGAACAAATCATTAGACAGCTCAAACTATAATGCATATAGTTTTCAAGCAAGATGAGATATCTCTAAGATAAGACTTATGCAATATGAACGATCCTACTTATCAAAATTCCATTTTTTTCATCAGATGAACTCTTATCCGTAAGTATAGTGGGTTGTTCAGTCCTTAAAACATGGTCTATATCCATACATCGAAGAACGATATAAATGTTCTCTTTTTAGTCTTTAAAATTTGGTTCGAGCACATAAATTGGTTGATGTTGGCATATATAGTATAAGTAGATGGATTAACTGAATAGATAACTTAAACATTAATTAACATGTTCACATGAAAATCCTTATTGGACAATTAATAAATTCAAATAATTATGGGGCCCCATAACAAGAGATCAGACACAACATTGATATTTAGTTTTTGGATAGAAATATCAATTTGTACGTGGTACTCTTGGTGTAGTCAAAATTTGACAATAAACCATATCATACATTAAATCTATCATTGGACTGACTCAATGTTCACATAAAAAATAACTTAATAATTATCATATATTTATTACTACATGTGTGAAAATAATTTGGTCAAATATTGACCTTCATTTGGGATGGTCAATACTTGCATGAATTACGTACACATAACTGTCCTATTATTCCAAGTAAATCAATTTAGACAAGAGATGATACTTTAGTAACATGTTGTTTCAATTCATCTATTTTCGAAAATTAGTAATTTGAAAGAAACTTTAAGTACCAAAATTTGCAATTGATTATCCATTACCTTTTAAAAAAAATGAACATCAAGTCGGCACTGCAACGCCTTATAGCGCTGCATTTAATGCCCAGCAGCCATAATTCCTGTTTTCTTCCCAAACAAAAAACTCAAAGAAAAACCGTCATTTATTGTCAACCACCAATTTATCTAAAACCAAATTGTTTCTAATCATCTAAGGTGAGTGCATGACATGGGTCCCTGGTGTGTGCTGTCGCAGGCACC
>CAIGRT010028576.1:2109-27886 GCA_903798405.1 Fraxinus platypoda
TTTTTTTTTTTTTTTTTTTTTTTTTTTTTTTTGGCCTTTTGCCTCCAAAGTTCACATGCTTATTAAATTATTACGAAAATAATCTAATAGCACCAATGACAGGTCCTTAATTTAATAAACCACTTTTAAACTTCTCCATTATTGAGTGTATCAAATACATTCATTTTAAACTTTATGCAATAATGCTGTCATGTGTAGCGACTGGAAATCGTATGAAATAATTGCAAGACAAATAATTTTTTCTAAATCCAAACAAATATTTGAATTTGTCTTTATTTTAATAAATTAAAATTAAATGACTAATAAATCAAGCTACCCATGCACTAGCTTATCAATCAACCTACCGATTGTGCCTAATAAATTGAATTGGTTTTGATGATTAGGTACCCAAAAATAGCACGTTTTTTTTTTCGCACAACGCTATCCTATCACGTGAAATGTAACGTCGTGGCTAGATATGTAAAAATAGCATAGTTGATTTCTTGAAAATGAAAAAAATACAGTGCATAATCTAGGAGCGTATAGAGCCAATCAAACACAATTTGCTCCAAATGATTAGCACAAATCAAGTCAAATATTAACATATAATTTTGTTCGGACACCAAATGATCAAACTCAATAAAATTCTATACGAATCACGATTATAGTCATGCTCAATGTGATGCATAAAATGAAAGGCACCATTCAAGTCTCAAAACAAATTATTTTACAGATTGGGTCGTTTCAATTTTAAATAACTCGAGTCACAATTGCACAAATGGACATTGATGAGAATTGAAACCTACCCAACATCTTTCCCCCGTTTCGCCTAATTATTCCAACTTCAGAAGAATAATTACTCAAATGCAATGACCATAACACCCCTTGTCACCATCTCGATATTTTACAATCTCATGGGCAAATATAGAAACTTGCTCAACAACGAATCCCGTGGGCAAGACGCCGCGTATGATCACATTCATACATTAGGTAGCAAACAAGGCGGCCCCACATCATCGGATAAACCTAAGAAATTGACGCGCAAGATTTGGCCACGTCCAATTTGATTGGTGTGGCCCACACCACAGATTAAGGATAGGATAGCAACATATAACGATATTTGCCGAAACATTAATATTAATTATATTAATTTGGGATATTCGAGTATATCCAGATAGAATTATTGACCCCTACTGTGTGGATCCTTGCTGTCTGGTCCACCAATTTGGACCACCCGTATTTTTTACCATGTGGATCAATGCAGGTATGTCCACGTAGGACCAATGGGTCCCATATATTCAAGTTCATGGTGTATATAGCCAGTTCTTAATATCGTTGAAACTCGAAAAAGTAGTTATTTTTAAACAGCTCAATTACGCTGTATTATTAAAGCTCGGTGGTTATAGGCCATGGCCGGAGTATTGGCTAGAATTCCCATCAACCACCGGATTTTTCCGTGTGATAGCCGGGAAATTGAGTTTTCCGGCGACCCCGCCGCTATAAATTTGTCCGGCACAGTTTTTGAGTTTCTGAATGAAGAGTCTGAAGGGTTGTCGAGCTTCGACGGGAAAAATGAAGACGACAGTGAAGATGAAGAGGAGAAAAGTGGAAACGAGAATAGTGTAGATAATAGCTTCTGGGAGACTCAAAATCAGCTTTTACAAGTATGTTTATATGTTCTTTTGTCTCCATTGATACGCACTAAAAAGTATAACTTTGCATGTTATAATAGAAAACTATTGATATGCTATTTGTCATCAATATTTATTAATACCAATATGACTAGTTAAGGTGATCCAATGAGAGTGCTATACCTTACCTTTCACTCCGTCGTCTCCACCTATGCTTGCTCTGCAAGACACCGTATCTAGTGCTACAATGCTGTTGAAACCGTTCTGGAACCTTTGCCTGTCTTTACTGGTTCCCGTACGGATGAGTCATTTGGTTATATGGATCATCATGTTATCAAGTTGAGAAGACATTGAAACTCGATGTATTATCACAAGGAGGATAATGGTCATACAAATAGCATTATTCTTCTTGTAATTCCCATTGTCAATCGACTTTGTCTTTCGATCTGATCTTACTCCATGATTCACCCAATGATCGATTAATCATTCGAAAGAAAATGATAGATGGGTATTTCTAGAAAATTTTATTTTTGCAATATTTGGGTCATATGTAATACTTATAATGTGTTATTATGTATGCTTGTCCAGGCTAAACTATGCAGGACAAGTTCTTTAGAGTCAAAAATTCGTAGTATCACTAAGGAGACGATGAAAGAAGCACAAGAGACGGCGAATTGGTGCGGCTGCGGAAGAACACCATTCAATACTGGCTGCCGGAATTGTTTGATGAAAGAGGTGTGCCGCCGCCTTCAAAATGCTGGTTTTGATAGTGCAATTTGCAAGTCTAAGTGGAGAAGCTCCCCGGATATTCTATCAGGTATATATAAGCCTGATCATTGAGTATCATTCATCAAAATCTTGATTCTAATTAGTAATAGTATCTCACAGAGTCATTATTTTCTTGTGAATTAATGTTGCAGGTGAACACACATTTTTAGATGTAAGAGATAAATCGATCTCCAAAAAAGGGGAAATTAGGGTTATTATCGAATTGAATTTTCGGGCAGAATTTGAAATGGCAAGAGCAAACGAAGAATACAACAAGCTAATTCGAAAACTACCAGAAATTTTTGTTGGGAAAATTGAAAGACTGCTTGCCTTATTGAAGATTTTGTGCTCAGCCGGCAAAAAAAGTATGAAGGAGAAGAAAATGCACATGGCGCCATGGCGGAAACACCGGTACATGGAAGCCAAGTGGCTTAGAATTTGTGAGCGGTTGACATCCACGGCGCCGTTGTCGACTGGGTATTCCGGCCGCGCGCCTCGGCCAAGGGCCTCCATGCTTACTGTAGATTTGACGGAAAACTTTCCTAACTTGCACCGATCCGTGGTTGAAGTGGTGTGAATTGTATAACGAATTTTGTATACTTCTTTCTTTTTCTTTTTTACAGTTCTTCCTTAATATAGAGCAAAAATAAATTCGGATCGAGATCAATAATAATTCAGTCCCTGTTTGGTAGATATTAAAATCAGATTTTTAGTAGATTTTGATAAAAGTTGATGAGATGTGTGATTGAAAAGTCGTATAGAAAATGACAATCCTCATCTGATTTCTTCAAATGTTGGCTGTAAAACAATGCTAAAACTACGTGGAGACATGGAGAAAATTTCCTAGGATGTTATCTTGTCAAGATGGTCTATATCCATGTCTTGCCTTTGGAATAATTTATTAACTTTCTATCACATTATTGTCCTATCCTTGGGGTCGAGTTGCATGCATAACAAAGCCTAAATGAAGCACTTGATGCCCGGCCAGTCTTCACCACTTCGGTTGACAGGTACCCGACTTTCAACCACAATTTATGGCTTACCAGCCATCTTATCGTGGCCATGCATTTTAGCTAATTAACCAAAAAATCAAGCCTCGCTTTCATTAATCTATCAAGTAACATAATGCAAGCCTTAATGTGTCAACTTAACTCTTTTGCTTCCATCCATGGTGCAAATAAAGAACACCAGAAGCCAATTGCTTCAAATTTATGTGCTTTTAGCTCCTGTTTGGTTTAGATGAAAATTAATTTTTTAATAGATTTTGATGGAAATTAATAAAATGTGTAAGTAAAAAATTGTGGGTCTTATGAAATGTGTGATTAAATACCCGTCTGGCACCAATTTGTGAAAGATTTTCATCCGTTTTTACACCGTTGTGAAACTACAAATGGGTCACAGTGTGAGAAATTTGATTGAATTAACAGAAGGCGTTGATGGGCTTCCGTTACCTTCGTGGTCCAATTAAAAGCCTAACAAGGGCAACCCAATTCTGACTCAGATAAGAGAGTTGACCCAGCCTAAAACATTTGACCTCGTTCCTCACCGTGCCTTCGATGGGCTATCCGTACCCTTCGTGGTCCAATTAAAAGACCAATAAGGGCAAGGGAAAAAATTATGGATCAAGTATTATCTTTGCCAAAATCAAAAATCAGGTGCTAAGTTTCAAAATTGCAAAAATTAGATTTTTATTAATTAATTCAATATTTAATTGTATTATAATATAATTAACGCCACCCCACCCCTACCCCCTACTGCTCCAGCGATAGTTCCGGTGGCCACTCTACTCCGGCGAGTACTCCGGTGACCGTTTCGTCGCCGCTTACTTCCGGCGACTGCTCCGATTCCGACAATTGTTAAGGTCACAGTTATATACAATTTGGTCGCAGATATCTAATTAATTAGATAAAAATTAATTTTCAATCACAACTTATCAAATTATTGGTCACAGATTATTTCGAGGTCACAAATAAAAAAATATTCGGGTCACAGTTGACGTCATTGGTCACTGATCAAAAAAATTATAGGTCACAAATGTTTAATTGGTCACATGTTAAAAAAATTATAGATAACAGAGGTCACATATTTCCAAATCTGTTGGTCACAGATTATATTTTTAGTCACGGATTATCGAATTTTAAGGTCACAGTTTAATAGCTAATATAGTTGGTCACATACACAAACACTCGTCCCCGATCCCAATCCGTCACCAATATTTGGTCACAGATCGACCAAATAGTTGGTCACAGACACTCTTCGCCGCCACCTCCACTACCGCTACCACCTCTACTGCTACAACCACCCACCCACCAACAATAACAATAACACCAACAACAACCACCACCCAAACCACCATCGTCGCCTACACAGCATCACCAATATCGTCGCCCCAGTCACAACACCACCACAACCACATCCACAATAATAACAAAAAACAACCCTCACCATCGCCACCTGCACCATAACACCAAAAAACCCACCACCACCACCACCACCGTCGACCCCACCACAACAATAAACAGATCCGCCACACACAGATCCACCAATAAACAGATCCACTACCGTCGACCCCGCCACAACACACACACACATCCAACACACAGATCCGACACAAGAAATTTTTGCAAAATAAATTTTTGTTTTTGTTTTTATTTAAAAAAAAAAAACTATTCTATTAAATGACAATCAAACCAAACAAAAGAAGTAGACAATTGAGGCCGAAATTGGTAGTGAACAACAACAGGAGCTCAGCGGCATGACTGCGACGACGTTGGCATGTTTAGAACGATACTTGAATTTTTTTTTTGAAAGAATATTGAATTGCGTAGTGGAGGTGGATACCGTTTACAGTAGCAGCGTGAGGATGATTTTGTGGTTGCGGATGTGTAGGATGTCGACGATGGGGCTGTGCCCAACAGCGAGGTGGTCTGGATGGACTTGATTTTTGGTTTTTGATGGTTCCAGTTTTGTGGATTGGCTTCGTTGATGAGTGAAATTGATGTGAGCGGTGGTGGCTGTGTTGTGGGAGGAAACGAGAGATGGGGCTGTAGTTGGTGATGAGGAGGTTGACAACTGGAGATGTGGCAATGAAGGGGTACAAGGGAGAAGGGGAGGAGGCGGCGACGGTGGTGATGGGAAGAGGAGGCGACAGGCGATGGGGGTGGGAGGTAAGAGAGTGGAGAGAAATGGGGACGGCGAGGGAGAGGTGAGAGGGTGGAGAGAAATTGATTAGTTTAGGGTTTGGATATGTAAAATAAAATACCTGATTTTTGAATAAATAAAATGTGAACATGATTTTTAAAAATGTCAAATTAAATGCTTGATTTTTTGCAATTTCCACTAAGGGCCAACCCAATTCTGACTTAGATCACAGAGTTGGACCAGCCCAAAACATTTGACGTCGTTCCTCTCCCCCCGCTTCACTAGTCCAATTAAAAGCCTAACAAGGGGATCCAATTCTGACCTCGTTCCACCCACCTCCGATCACTCCTACCGTCACTCTCCCAAATCCAATGAAGCGTTTTTCTGCTTCAGTTTCGCTCAATTCGCAAGCGAATTATTTCTTCCACAAAATAATCTGTAAGCATTTTTTTAGCTCAAGTTCAACCCGTGTTCGAAACTCAGAAAATGGGTTGGAATCGAAGTCATTGTACAGGAGAATCTCGCCATTGGGTGACCCAAATATCTCAGTAGTGCCAGTCCTCGACCAGTGGATCAGAGAAGGCAATACTGTTGATAAATCACAGCTTCGACATATAATCAATGAGTTGAGATGTTACAAAAGATACAAACATGCGCTTGAGGTTTGCTTATTATTATTATTATTATTATTATTATTATTATCTCTTCTTTATCTTTTGGTTTTAGGTTGAGTTTTTGTTGATTTAAGCTAATGGGTTAGTTAAATATTTTGTTTTGATTTAATTTTAATTATTCGCATCTTGTTAATGTTTTACCCTGTAATTTTGTACTGTGTGTACAAAACTGTTTGCTTCATCCATTGGCCTGTATATTGTGGTTTCTGCTGTTTTCAGTAGAATATATTGATATTAGAGCTTGTTTGGATAAGCTTAAAAGTAAGTAAAAGTTATTTATATTTCCAGGCATGTTTTGAGAGGCTGCTTAAGAAAAATGCTTGGCCAAGCATGCTGTTTCAAGAGAAGTTTTTGAACCATTAAAAGTTAATGTTGCCAGAAAAAAGGGACAGGAATTGGTGAATCGATAAGATATATATAACAACAACAATGATTGAATAGAAATTTAGGTAAGGATTCTAGGAAATGCTATTTCTGAGGAACATTTAAAAGCAACAATATGCTCCCCTTAACCAAATTTGAATTTGTTTGAGAAAATTATCTAAAGAAGTAAATGTTGCCATGATGATCTGATGTATAGAGATTAGCAATATTGCAGTATCATTATCATATGAATCAATCTCCTGAGTTCTTCTCGTAATATATGTTCAGGTATCTAGATGGATGACTGATAAACGTTACTTCCGCGTGAATTCTTCAGATGCTGCCATCCGAATGCGTTTATTGTTTAGCGTTTACGGTTTAGAACAAGTTGAGAATTATTTTGACACCATCCCAGCAAATTTGAAAGTCGTTGCTCATGTTGCCCTTCTCAACTGCTATGTGCTTGCTAATTCTGTGGATAAAGCAGAGGCCATTATGCAGAAAGCTAGGGACATGGGTTATGCTTCTAGACCAGTATGGTACAATATTATGATGAAACTCTACCATCAATTGGGAAACCGGGAAAAGGTTGATGGTTTAATCAATGAAATGGAAGAAAAGGGTATTCCTCTTGATCGATACACACTCACCATTCGTTTGAGTGCTTATGCTACGGCTTCTGATACTGCAGGAATAGATAAAATTTTAAGTATTATGCAATCCAATTCCAGCATTGTTCTGGACTGGAATATGTATGCTATTGTAGCTCAAAAATGCTTTAGAGTGGGTTTTGTGGATAAAGCACTGGAAATGCTGCATAAAATGGAGAGTTTGATGGGGGAAACGAAGCGAAAGGATCTTGCAGTAATTTTCATCCTCAACCTATATGCAGAAATGGGCAAGAAAGAAGAGTTATATCGAATATGGAATGAGTACAAACAAAACAACAAAGTCCTTAATAAGGCTTACATGAGCATGATACGATCGTTAATGAAGTTTGATGACGTTGAAGGCGTTGAGAAGATTTTTGAGGAATGGGAATCGAGAGGATTATCCTATGATTTCCGTATTCCCAACTTCTTGATTGATGCATATTGCAGGAATCGTCTTTTGGAGAAGGCTGAAGCTCTTTTGGACAGAGGAATATCGAAAGGGGGTGATCCTAATGCAATTACATGGCGCCATTTGGCTGGTGGATATATAATGAGAAATCAAGTTTCAAAAGCTGTGGAAGCATTAAAGAAGGCAATCTCAACGTATTTTCCTGACCCTAACAAGGACACCTTGATCACCTGCGTTGAATATCTAGAAAGGAAGGAAGACGTGGAAGAGTTCATGGGATCTCTTCGTGCAGAGGGTATTTCATCTGCAGCTGTGGTCGATGAATTGTTTTCTTTTATTAAGAATGAGGAATTAAATTCTTGTGAACAAAAGCAAAAGTTGAAGGGCTTCTTGTGATTTCACTTGCCTGGTAAGTGATGGCTTATAGAGTTGAAATCGTCATGTTATCAAAGCTTGGATGCTTCGGAATCAAGGATACATGGGTTATTAAATCTCAACCATTGTCGATGCTTATCTTTTTTAGTGCTGCTGTGTGGTAGGAGATAACTTAGCCTATGCACGAATAGAAAACGATGCAAGTCGAGCTGTATCGAGCCTTGTAGTTATGAATGAACTTAATTGTTACTCAGAGCTTGGAATTTTTTTTCGAGGATTATTGCTAAAATTTTATAGATCAGCAACTAGAGAGCATAAACAGTCCAGGTGAACCATTAAGTTACTGTTCCATTTGCATATGCTTTCCCCATGGACTTGGTGTGATAGTCCCATTGGCAGGCTATTTCATGGTTTGATCAATTGGTGTGCGAATAATTAATTGTCTTGTCACTGAATATTCTGCTCAAAAGTCGCAAGGCACATAACTTAGCCCTTATGCCATGTTTGGTACAGTAATATGGAAAAAAAAGAACTTAAAAGTTTAATCTATTATACCTTTTGCTCTTATAACATCCACGCTTATATCGTGAGAAAACAGAATGATGAAACAAAGCCGTCTCAAGCAGCATCTCTGACTAATTTTAAATAACTATATCAGATATGTTCAGGGAAAATGGAGGGAGGAAAGACTAAAATGGAGAAGAAAGTAAACGAAAATACAGCTTGCTCGTCCCCAACCCATGGGGGCATGGGCCGTGGAAAAGCTGTTAAAAAAACATCGGTGGTAAATAGCCAGCCATTTGAACACAAGTCCCAATTAAGCTGCAACAGGTATCTTTTCTTGCTTTTCTTTCTTGTCTGTCTTCAAAGATGGTATCTTTTCTTTCTTCTCCGTCTTCAAAGATGGCATATTTTCTGGCTTCTCAATCCCTGATATATCTGTTATCCTCAATTTTGTCAATTCCTGAAACAGGGAGACGATAGGAACCAAATTTAAGGTTTTAATTAGAGAATAACCTATCTATTTCTTTGGACATGTAGAAGAAAGAGCCAGAGCGTGCACAAGAAGAAACAGAAAAGAACAATATTAATTAAGTACAATTCTAATTGATAAAAAATTCAATTACCTGGCGATGTCCTTTGGTTCTTCTATAATTCTTCCTTCTCTTTTTCTTAAATATGATCACTTTTGCATCTAGTGCCTGCAAGATGAAATGGTGCTTATCAAAGAAGAAGCAAGTAGTAGCCCTGAATCCTTGTCTTCCATGAAAGGGATAAAGATGCTTAGACTTGCTTGGCACCGTGAGAGGGCTAGGGAAGGGGGATAAACCATAAGATCGTTTACCCCTCCATCAATAAGCAATTACTTTCAAACAATAGTTGCAGCATTGTTAAACAATCACATAGATTATCAACTCATTTAAAACTTTCGAGTTTTTAACTCTGACATCCACAAGAAGATAGCTCACCTAATTCTACAATCATCTTTGGAATTTCCTCCGGATAAGAACTTGAGAAATAAGATTCCCTAGTTTGTAAAGGAGATCAGAGGATGATCTTATCATCAGTAAAGTTTGGCCCACGAGAATCTTGTTTATGAATTGATTTTTTAAGTATACATAGGGAGGAGCCGAGAGCAGTAGATTCAATTCAACTACAAAATATATGCATTATTTATGAAACATACCCAGATCTCACAGAGGTTGCAGAAAAATGTAATATTCAATCTTATCTTACATGCTCCTCAACAACAGCATGAACAGCAGCATCCGGCAAAATTGGTCGACCAATGATTGTTTGAGTTTTTGATCCCAACATAAGAACCTTATTGAGGATCAACTGCAACAGAATGGTCAGTTATTGCATCAGTAACATTCCCAACAGAGTCACTATAAATATTAAATAGCTGACATCGACAAATAGATAATTAAACAAATTCAACTTGAAAATATATGAAAATGTATACTACTACATGAAAAACCATATTTCAACAAGTTCAAGATAGAACATCCACAAATTAGTTTAAAGCGCAGTATCTCCTAAACCTCCAATCAATAATATCCAGTGTAGTGGCACTATGTGATTTTGTACATGCAATAAGACAACATTGTTATTGTACCTCAAATGCCCTATCAGCTAATGAGCTATGCCCCTTCACAAGTCGTAGTAACTAGAGAAACAGAAATGTTAGTCGAAAATTTATGAACGATCATAGCGATTGTATCTACCGAAGTCAAATTCCAAGTTTTAGTTTAATTGGACCTAAATTCAAAATATTACCCAACCAACTGAAGGCCTTCTGTGACTTGTGCACTCTATCATGGACATGAGCATTAAGTCTACAACCATCTGTGACATATAGCTAGTCATTACAACCACAAGATTCCCGTACCACTTATTCTACAGGGCCAAGCTGTAATTGATCATCCATCTTATCTTCATTTATAATCCACTACAGGCGGAATGATGCTGTAGAAAAATACGAAACTTTGGTCCATATTAAACTGCGCAAGGTTTTGCTTAGAACAAAGAATTAGTACTGCTGAGTCCAAGATATTTGTGAAGTATTGTTGCAGTAAAGTTCAAAATATTCCATTTCATAGACGAGCAAACTACAAGATAAGTTATAAAGAGAGAGAAGAAGTATCCTAGATGTCATCTAATAAGAAACAAGAAATATTTTTTCCGTACTTCTGATAATTAATAGGACCAGGCGAAAAGAATCAATGCAAACTAAATGTGAGTTCAATAACCTTGTCATTAACGTCGCAGTACTTCAATTTCTCTGCGTATACGCAATCCCCATTGCTCACCTTAAACTGATGTGACCCAATCTAAGCAACAGACAACAACAGCAGAAAAAATAATTTGAGCAAACACTTTTTACTCAAGTGTCCAAAGTTGAGATATTTACAAGAACACAATTATTCTGCTGAAAAAGTACAACCTTTTTCAGTATGGCACGCGAAATTAATTGGTATTTTGTAAATTATGTTTCAGCAGCTGTACTAAGAGCATATCCTTGGCTAAGCATAAAAGCAAGCAACTTTTTTGTGTCCAGACACGACAACTTGTTGCTTTCTTAAATGTTAAAAAAATTACTTATATTGAAAGTAACTTTTGTCATAACTTGCTTATTTCCAACTTTCACTAATAAATCAAATTAATTATACCAAAACTTCCTTATTTACCTATAAGTAAATCTTTTAAGCTTGACCAAACATGCTCTTAGCTACCACACTTCCCTAAAACTCAAGTCAAATTCAAATCTTAGTCCAAAATTCAACAAAAATTGAAGAAAACAAAAGACAAATGAAAAAATTGGGCGGGATTATTCAACGTACCTGAACCACAGCAAAAACCGGTTCGTATGGTTTGAAGACCCGGTCAGACTTTTGAAGCGGACTTACGACTTTGTACCCGATTTCAGCTGCCTCTTTTTCTTTATCCTCGGGAGACAATACAGCTCTCTCATTTTCCCTCTCATCATCCGCACTCTCTATGTCTTCTCCTTCACTTTCGTAATCCTCATCCTCATCATCATCTTCTTCTTCGTCAGTATCATCATTTCGATTTTTGGAACAGAATTGCCGGAAAAATACACTCTGTGCGTTAATATCATTACTGTTGAATAAGCGACGTAGTAATTTGGGAGTCAAGGCGGAGTGGGGAGTGTATTTCGAGGTAGGCGCAAGAAACTGGGGATTCAGGTGAGGAGCTCGGGTTCTTAGGAATTGGAGATGACGATTTAGGTTTTGAATACAGCGTCGATTCGCCATTGTTGTGATGAATATCGTTTCTTGAGAGGGTTTTTGATCAGTACAGTAAAGAAGACTATTGCTTTCTAGGGTTTAAAGTTTTCCTTAATTATTCTTGAAAAGTGTTAAAGAGAGATTGTTGGAACCTAAGTCGTTAGTCACTAATGCGATTTTGCCTATTTGAATTAACCAAAAGATATTAGGCCATTTTCATATTGGCCATTTTAATTCCATAAAATTACCTTAAACCCTACTTTTTAAGTTTCAATTTCAAAAATCAGGTATAATGGTTTTTTTTTTAGAGCTTCTTTGGTATTGATTAAAATTGGATTAAAATTGAAAAACTAGACGTTATTGTTGACTTTTATTAGATGAGTGAGACCCAATAACGACTATATTTTCAATTTTAATTGAATTTTAATCAATACCAAACAATCTCTTAATCTATAGAACAGTAAACTTACAAAAGTATCATAGAATAAAAATCAGCACTAAGAAAGGATTAGTGTGCTTAATTGTGATATCACGTGCTTAAGTTATGTCACATGACGTATCATAAGAGTAAAAGTAATACTAAAAAATAAATTAATAATTAAACTGACGATAAATGATGATATTTTAATTCTCGTCTCGACCGTCTGGTTCCGTACCGTTTTCATCCCTATAAGATTATCCATTTTCACATAATATATCCAAAAGCATCCGCGTGTAATATTGTTTCTGATAGAAAGACCCCGCATATGTCCTTGATTTTTTGTTCGGAAGAGTAGTTGCTTCTTATTTTTAGTAGACACTCTTAAACCCGTATAGTTCATGTCAATCTTGCTTAGACTTGTAACTGAATATTTCCCTACGTAGATATGTGTAAGATCAATTATCTTGACTTCTTGATCGTTTCGATGTCGAAGACATTGACTTGCTAGAATCTAGAGCCGGAGATAAATTTATGAACTAATTCGTCAACTGCAAATATGGTTAATGAGTAATTTTCACGCTTTGATTCCTAAAACGATCAATAAATCGATTTGATATTTCGATCTCCCCAAGTCTCCAAATGGATTTGGCATTGACTTGGAGGCTATCAACTTGTGCCATCAAAGAAGTATATGCCCAGTTCAATATTGCAAGTTGGTCCCTAAAGTTTTTCGAGTCTACTAAAGATATCCAAATTTTTTGTTAATATGCAAATTGATCCGCAAACTTTCTAATTTATGCAAATTGGGCCCTATTTTTTTAACAAGCAGTAAATTGGTCCCTGAAGTTTTAGTTTGGTTTGAATCAGTCCCCGACTTTTCATAATGCTCAATTCAATCGTCCCATGTTTGGGCTCCATTTTTGAAAAGATTTATTTTTCTCTTTTTTATTTTCAACCACATTATCCAATAAAATAATATTACACA
Source organism: Fraxinus platypoda (assembly GCA_903798405.1). Taxonomy (NCBI): domain Eukaryota; kingdom Viridiplantae; phylum Streptophyta; class Magnoliopsida; order Lamiales; family Oleaceae; genus Fraxinus; species Fraxinus platypoda. Next base: position 15,261 of record CAIGRT010028576.1, read on the forward strand.
GATCAAAAGCTTTTTTTTTGAATCACATATTGTCTAGAAAATTACTATTATAAAACACATTTTTCTTTTTTAATAAAAACATCAATATTATTATTATTATTTTTTTTTCCCCTGCGTGAAAAGCTCACTTGGTTCTAGATTTTCAATTTCATCTCATTTAGTTAGTGACTTCATGATTTACAAAACAATACATCACCAGAGACATATGGTAACAAGCATATTCACGATTTAGCGGATGAAACCTAGTGTGATGCATCAATCACAGTTAGCATGTTTACTGAACTTGCTCGTGTCATAATGAGAGCTTGTATGGGAGGGATTAAAATCGGATTAAAATTGAAAATATAACCATTATTGTTGACTTTTATTAGACGAGTGGGACCCAATAACGACCATATTTTCAATTTTAATTGGATTAAAAGCTCTCCCAAACAAGCTCTGAGTAAAAAGTAAAAAAAATGGGTAATGTTAAGCAGCTATTTCACAACACATTATGTACAAGAAGAGTGAACACGGAAAAAAACTGAAAACCCTACAGTTACATTGCGTATGGGCGATTACATTTTCATTTCAGAGTAAAACGAGAATACAACTCAGTTGTATGAAAGATGGACACCACCAGTGAAACCAAAACATGCATTCCAATTATGCAGGCACTTAAAAGGAATAGGGGTTCGCCGAAGATCAATTGCAGACGAATAGATAATTTCATTTGGAAGTCGCCAGCATCTTTTCCTCCCTCTTTAGCAGAAAATACTCGACTCGTGAATCTTAAATTCTTCAAGATGATATTGGCTCATAAGGATATTGTAGCCATGGGTGTTTCAAAGCCTCGGAAGCTGAAGGGCGCTTCTTGGGGTTTATCTCGAGCAGATGATCAACAAAATCAATGAAGCCCTGGTCTCCCATTGGCAACCGATGCCGTAAGGATGACTTTTTGGGAATCAAGTACTCCAGTCGGTTGGTTTCCTGAGCAGGATAATCAAGATTATGGAAAATGACGGAGCAGGGAGTAAAACTAATATATCATGTACTCCATTCATTGGCCTGATTTCTTTTGCATTCAAGATAGTTAAGCAATAAAGGATCTGGTAGAGGAGAAAAGTTCCGTGCTGCAGTAGAATTGATTTCCAAGTGCTAGTGTACAAAGAAAATCCATAATAATCAAGGACAAACGAGGAGTAGTACGGTACAATAAGAAACTAACACACACAAATTGTGTCAGATACCATGAATTTAGTAATAAAGATATCAATGGATGCTAGATAATAAATTTGTCTGTTTTGCACAAAGATGTAATGGTTCTTCCCACAGCTTGACATCCACGATTTATTATATTCCCTCTATAATTGAATTTTGCTAAGCAAAGTGGCGCAAAGAATATAACGTTATGTTCCCACTTCAAAAGAGCATTTTTAGCACGTGAATTTCCGATGAATCTTCCGTTCACTTCACTTACCAACCAACCTCATCCTCATCCTGTACTGCTTGTGTGGCGGCATGATTTCAAGTAGCACCATGACAGAAAGTATTACCAAAGTGGAGACAAAAGCATGCTGCTGCTTTCCTTAAGCTTAGTAGTACATTATCCTAGATTATTTCTTTTTGTTGCGCACACATCGTGTGTGCCACTGTAGCTAGCCCACAGCTATCTTGCTTCACACAGTGACCTTACTCAAAAGACTACAAAAACACTAAATGCTTGAACATGGAAGCATCCTAAATTTTACTTGGGGAGAAATGACATAAAGCTATAGCTAAAAGTCACGAGCTCAAGAAAACAACATTACCTGGTTCCGTTCATAAAGCATGTGATTTTTTGTGAAATACTTATATGTATCTCGTCCTTTAACAAGCATGTCTTGGTCAATGGGGCCTATGATTCCAATAACCCGAGCAAGCAAAGTTGCAGAAGAATCATTTTGGAAGAGTACCTACAAAACATGGTAATTAGCATTTTACATTTTATCCTCAGGATCCAAGAAGTACTAAAAGCAATCAATGGTAACAAAGCATTGAAGGTTTCAGCAAGTTTTTTAGATAATGCTAATATGCAATACAAAATCATGACCAACATTATGCCTTTAACATGATTTCTAGAAATTTTAAAGTTCTTTTTTTTATTCGTACATGTTCGTACGGTAAGACCACATTTACCAATCCAACAAAAATTCAAGATTCTCAAGCTTCTCGTTCCCAACTACTAAATTATTATCCCATTATGATTCAAGACCTGGATCTTTGTCAGCGCATTGACTTCAACCAATGGCATAAGCACGCAAAATGCATGGAGGCTACTAGGCTTCATTGGGATTAAGTGGAAAGAACAGAGGGTAACACTTCACAGAAGCAAAGCACATATAACAACTAAACAAAGTATCTTCATAGATGCACAATGTATTTATCAAGTAAATTGCAAATATCAATTGATTTTTCAAATAGTTAAACAAGCAATTAATTTTGAGAACAATATTTTTCTAAACACTTGGGAAATTCAGCTACCATATGCGGCAAATAAATCAACACGAAAACAAAAACAAAAAGAATAAATTCATTGATTCAGATGGAATATAAACCCAAAACCTACAAAGCGTGCTATTTTCCAATTATTGTTTTCCCGCGATTTGAGCTTTTTCGCAATTCGTTGAATGTGCTGTTGAACACCGCACAACTCAAGAAGCATAGAAGTAGCCATGCACCTTTGTTTGCACCCTAACCGAATTGTTTGAGGGTGAAAGACTCATTCTTATAGCATAAATTTCATCTGCAAGTAAAAAAATCATCCAACAACTATTCTTCCTGGAATTATGCATTAATACATTTATTTTAGCAATCTCATTATGATCTCATTGTAACAGCCTCCAACATAGTTTCCTTTCTGCTGCTTCACAGCCTACTGAGCCTAGCTACTCAAGCAATATATTAGACATCAAAAATCAGCTGCCTACATCAGGTTGTGTGCAGTTCTCCATCAATGAGTTTTTGTTTCCTAAATCAGAGGACCAAGTGAAAAGTCGAACCTTAGAAAAATTTCCCACACAAAAATGACCAGCATAACTTGGCAAAAATACTTGAACTACACAGCATCATTTAACATTGTAGAGTTTTCAATGCAAAAAGAGGACGCATAGAGTACAATAGAACAGAAAGTAAAGACAGAATTGGCGGGGAAACAATGTTTCTCAGTTGACCCTGTGATAGATATTATTGGGATGACAGCTAGAACAGCAAAGACGAAGTTCGTGGAAATTGAAAGAACTTACATTTCCAGTACATAGTTCTGCCAAGATGCAGCCAAGTGACCAGATATCAATCTTTTTATCATATGGAAGTCCCAGAATTACCTCCGGTGCACGATAGGACCTAGATTGAACATATGAACAAAGATGATCTGTTTCGAAACAACTACTTCCCAGATCAATGACCTTCACTTCACATCTACTGTAACTTTTCACCAAAATATTCTCAGGCTTCAAATCACAATGTATGAGGCCAAGGCCATGTAAGAATTGAAGTGCTTCCAAACATTGAATAGTAATCGACTGCAAGACAAAATATACAAGTCGGTGATCACACTCCAAAGAGTAAAGACCCATACAAACTGCCATGCCACCTACCTGCAGTCTTGGCATTGTAAAGTAGACCTCGCCTCCAGATTCTCTATTAAACTTGTGGAACTCATATAGGTTTGCTTTCAGCAATTCGCATACAATTAACAAGTGCTCCTGCAAATAACAAGAGAGGTTAGAAGCTAATTCCATGCACCAAACATTGATCATTCTTAATAAGCTGATAAAGATACATCAAGCATGCAATGCAAGAATGACCTATCACCACATGCAAAACAAAGTGAAGTAACCATGCACAACAAAGTGAAGTAACCCATAAATCTTTCTTCACACGAATTCGTCTTATAAGCTAGAGAAATGGTCTACCTTACAGAAGAAAAAATGATCATTAAGTCTGCACCAATGAGACTGTCACCAAAACATGCACTAAAGACACGTCTACTAAGATTCTCTCATAGCTTTTAACCCAAAAATGAAGAGGGGATATGAGGCACCATTAATTGATAATGCCACCACAAGCTCATTGCAGTATAAGCCCAGAACATAAATTATTGCTGGTAGCGCTCCATGATAGAGGGCTTACTGCCAAGGTGAATGACAATTTTATGCCATTTAATCTCGTACTAAAATAACAAAAGAAAACACTTTTTCAAGTAACGAAAATATATACAAAAATTTAACAAACAATGGTAAACATATATATAGTCTGTAAACTTATTGATGCTGAGCGTGTAAGAAAAGCGAGAGATTACCCTGCAGAGAGAGAGAGAGAGAGAGATAAAGTAGAAAAACAAGAGAATTCGGAAAGGAATAGAAGGAGAAAAGTTTTCAATATACCAAATGTTTTCAAACCCCTTTGATTAGAAAAGGAAAATTAACAAAATAAAAAAATGGAAAATTTCCTAACTAAAGCCAAATAATTAGAGATAAAAATAAAACAAAATAATTCTTAATCTATTCCATACGTTTCTGCCTACAACAAGTTCGTAATTTTGGCATGTTTTCAAAGATAAGTCCATTATAGTTTCCATTATTGCTTCCTGACCAAGAACACGTTGTCTCTGTTGAGTTAATCTGCAGAAACCTTTTCAAGGTGGAAGATCTTTCGTTCAAACCAGGTATCAATGCTAACATTAGTTCATGGAGTAGGAGGAATACGTAAAACTGGAACTAAGGATTGTCCTACACAAAAAAAAAAAAATGAAGGGAACACCCGAGCCTTGACTGCATCTCGATAAGGAAATAAATTTGTTATACTGAAATAGAACTTGTATTCATATGTGATGGTCAGTCAAATGTTTACGTGTTAATTCCAAGTGATTGAACATGAAATTTCTTGATAAATTTTTAAGGTACTGCTTAAGAGAAATAGGAACCATGACACAATTACACTCGTCCAATCCTCAATGCTTACAAGTTACATTAACAGCAAACTTGAAAATTTCATTACTCAAAGAAATTTATCAATTGATCTCAGTATGAAAATTATGAATTTGGTTAAGATTTGGCTAAAGCAACCTTGATGGCAATTAGCAGATAATAACCTAAAGTCAATAGGAAACATGCAACTCATTTTTCAGTCCATTTATTTTCGTATGAACACATCCATCTTGACGTCTTAATCTCCACAACATCCACTGTGTGGACATTTGCCCTCTAACTGCTTAAAAGTCAGTACATAACCATTCTTCATAACTTGTCGTTGGGTAGATGTCATCTCTATTTATCTAATCAATTTTAATCATATACATTAATCCTAGTTAAGTCATGCTTCCATATTACTAATCAGACCCAAACACCTAAAATAATCACTCTCAAATCTAAAAATTATGAAAAACTAATAACATATTTGCATTAGTAAACCAATCTCATAAAAAGTTCCATACCAATAACCTGCTGCATATTCGGCAATCCTTTAAAAAAAAAAAAACCAGAAATGAAAAGGACAAATTAGAGGTTTTAGGAAATCACATGTACACTATAAAATTGAAATAACTATTAGGAGGAAAATAATAGCTATTTAAAACTAATAGGAGTAGCAGTTAAAAAGGAGGAATAAAATCGCCAACTTACTCGATAATAGAAATAATCGTACAACCGAAGAATGTGGTACTTGTCAGAAGGATCGTGCTTGTTCACATACTTGAGAAGTTTTATCTCGTCAAGGCTCTGATCAAAAAAATCCTTGTTGTTCTTTATAATCTTCATGCAGACATCCATGCCAGTATGAAGATCATGTGCCTGAATAGCTTTACTGAAAGCAGCTGATCCAAGATATTCAGTGACATGATAGCGCCCAGCAATTACAGAATTTAAAACAACATGGAAATTTTTGTCCTCCTCGAAGCCAGTTCTGAGTAGCAAACAGAACCCAGTTAACAATTGACCTATAGTTTTAAACTGCATAGACAGTAACCAGGTGAAAATGTAGACAGTGCGTCACTAGACATCAAATATCCAAAATAGCCTGAAGATTTTGAGAAGGGATATCCGTGACAAGGTAAACAGCATACACAAAGATGTGATTGGTGCCACTTAAAGCAATTAATTTGAACCAAAATCTACCATTAAACTCAATTGTACTGGTACAGATGAAATATAAATAACTGCACCATATACTTGAACATAATAAGCATTGAGGAGGTAAATTATCTCAAGCTTTAATGCTTTAAGTCAAACATGTAATGCCCCAAGGGTTGCCATATTATAATCATGGACAAGACAAGGTTGACTGCCACAATGAACCCAAATGTGATTGTTGACCCAATTTANGACTGCCACAATGAACCCAAATGTGATTGTTGACCCAATTTAACCTAACTCCAATTTAAAAGGAGACAATATGCTCTACTTCAAACTCTAGTTGTGGGTAGTTATGATTATGAAGACCTACTTTACATTCAAGTTATTGCAGGTAAACTCTGGAGGCCAAAACATAAACTGTGTATCTTAAAATGAAACATTTGACCGTAACTGCATTCTCACAGCCAAAATATTTCGCCACTGCTGTCAACTATCCTTCATCATCGATTCAATGCACAACAACCAGTGAAACTCAAATTTCACACAGAATATTGGTGCACTAAATGTATTGATGAATTTATTCACTAAAAAATAGGGGAAAGGCGTAATTGAATATACAACGAGCATTGTCTGTGTCGTATTATGATTTGATCTTAAAACATAAATCACAGTTAGCAATATCGAAATAGTATCTGAAAATACATTAGCAAATTAATGATAATAGGCCACTTAATGAAAACTCACAGAGTAAATAACTAGGATATTTCCCTTAATAGCATAACTCTTAAACTACAAGAAGGATTAATAGTACAATTCATATGACTACATAGAAGAAGAAATGCATGCCTGTTTTTCCTGTGGACAATCTTAAGATTGAAGGTTTCAAATTCTTCCTCTTGTGCCTTTATCTGCTTCACTTGCTCTTGAACGGCAGCAGCCTCCTCATCCTCCAAAGATCCCCTAGGATCTTCTTCTCTTACACTTGATGTTTTTGTATCCTCTTGTCTCTTTACATGCTCTCTCTCGACATACCCATAATTTGAAAGAGATGAGGGACTAGAATTCAATGATCCTACAGCATTAGCAGTGTTTTCGTCCCTTGAATTCGTGGCAGGCGAAGAGTCATTGCTATTTTGCCTCCTTGAAGCCAGCATGTCATTGCTACACACTGCATTATCATCAGCTTTATCACTGACAGCAATGTTGCCATTGATTGACAACAAAGATTTACCCAAGCTTGTTGACGCCAACTGCCCATCTCTAGGAGGAGGAAATGAAAAGCCTCCATCTGCGTGATTTTTTGCGTGTGCAAATGTACCCCTATCATCACTCATTATATTTTCACTGGAGTTATGTTTATTGGTTCTGTTTTTCCCTTTACTTGTTTGTTCGCCGAAATTATTACCTGGATCATGCTGTGAGTGTTTAGACCTACCAATATTTATATCATGATCGTGGAAGTACTCAAAGTCTCCCTTACTACCTTCAAACAAACTTTTCCTCACTTCACTACCTATATCAGCAGTGTCACCGTTAATCCCCACACCAATAGATCTGACAGAACCATGCTGATCATCATCCATGCAAATATCATCTAGACGAGGCCTTCCACACTCATTCAGAACTTTTCCATCCCTGAGCAGGATGAGTTCGTTTGACTGCGTGACAAAGCCCTGCCACACCGGCTCCGCACGCATCAAATTCAGTTCCTCTTCATCCATCAACTGTCCATCATATTGGGTGATTAAGTCATTCTCATCATTTCTTCTGTAAATTTCAGTCACTGATAGTCCAGTAGGATCACCTGAAGGTATAATAGGAGAAAGGTTTTTCGATTGGATATACTGCTCACCGGAGAAGTAGGAATCCTCTTCTGCAAATGATTGATCATCTTCATCATCCTTATTTTGACCCTGCTCACGAGGGTCTGGAACGCTCCCATGCCCTGTCCCCTTTTCATTGTCACTTGGGTAATCAATTTCATGTGCTAAAAACCAAGTCTCATCTTCAATAGGTTGTCGCATGTAGCCAACATCTTCATCGTCGTCATATTCATCAGAGTCCCAGTAGTCAACAGATTCACTCAATCCGTCACCAATGGTTGCAAAACCAGAAACAAGATCAGAAGAATCCTCAGCAATAATACCCTGACTTACCGAGAGCCAACTACCACCTCCAGTCTTTTTACTAACTGCATCATCATTTGGCAGAACAAAGAATATTTAAGAAGTCAAAGAGGGAGACTAGGAACCAAGAAAAACTACAAATATTTAGGTAATTGAAAACCAAAAGAATGAAAGATACAGATTAAATAACAGGATAACCAAAGACGAAATCATATTAAATACAGAGGCCAATAATTGGACAGTCACTTAATGGATATGAACACTTCAAATAAATTTAACGACTGTGATATGCCCAAAGAGAAGGAAAGAGGAGAAATTGAATGGAACAAGAAACAGGAAAATTCTTTTCAAAAGAGAGAATTAATTGTCCAAGAGGATAAATATAATCTTTGTCATGATTTCATCTCTATTATGGAAGCCAAATAATGGGAGACAAAGTCCACCTTCTCTTTTTTCACAGCTTTTTTCATATTCTAGACAGTGAAAATCAAGGAAAATAAATAATTTTGAAAGCTATACTTATGTGCTTGAGTTTGCCTGAATGCACATTGTTCATATCACGGCCAGAATTGCAACAATTTATAACATGGAACAGTTAATATAGCAGTTGTGCATGTCTTCAATATGGCATAGCCGAACTAAGCTGGATCTTCAAGCAATATATTCACACCACATCATTTTATAAACACACAACATTTTAATTACATTAAAGGTCATTAAACCTTTATTAATTGTCAAATTTATATCCTTAACCATTTTTTTACTATATGCTTATCTTTAACGATTCATCAACTACCAAATATTGTCCTTAATCACAGTTTTCGTTCAAAAAACAAGGGCAAAATGTTTAGTCATAAAATGTGGTTAAGTAATTAAAAAATATGGTGTGAATATATTTAGCCATTCAATAAAAGAAGAAAATGCAAGCATGCTTATCATGCAATTATCAGTTATGTTCATTGTACGTTGTGTTAGCTAATTTTAGTTCTCATAGGTATACCTTGATCTAGGTAAAAATGAAATAAAAAATTATATCAGCAATCATGCAAAGTATACAATAAACATAGTAAATTTTAGGGAAGACCTTCTTGTCCGATAGGCACATCCAGAAATGAACCTATGAGATAGGCACTGTCAGCACTCGTGATCTTCAGACCATGTTCATCTTCGAACTTCTCGTCACAGTGAATATTGAGGGACTTGTCTATTGACTTGAGTCTCACTGGTGGTAACCTTGGTAGCTCTTCTTTCTGATTCTCAGATGTGAGTTGAAAATCCAATGCATTAAAATCTTTTGGCTCACCTCCTTGAGTCTTCCCAAAGTACAGAGCTCTTCCCACCTCATCCACTTGCGCCTTAATCACTGTCCTAATATCACTGAGTTCTGTTTTTCTTTTTCCCTCTTTTTTACCACCAATACTGGGAGCACTATCATAACAGCCTGATGTGTCACCCTTGGAGAAGGGGAAAACAGTTTTGACCGAACAATTTCTCCACATCTCTGATGATGGATGGGATGATTCATCACTTAGAGACCAGGGATTATCCACAAGGTTGTCTTTGGAGCATGCTCCACTAAGCTTTTGCTGATGATCAACTTCCTTTAGTTGACTCTTGTCACTCCATTCATGCCTTATTTCCACACTAGCTTTACTAGTACTCCCAGGCCAAGACATGTTCTTTTCACCAGAAATACTAACATCTTCCCCTGATTTTGCATTAAATTTGCCGCTATCAAGAATCTCAGCTGAATTCATCCTAGACTTTCCAGAATCACGAAAGCCTGAGATGTTTTTTTCACTATCATTCTGATAAGAAGGAACTAGACCATTGCCCGGATTGTACTTCCACGAATACAAATCAAGCACAGTATCATCTGAACCCTTGGAAAAGGTAAAGTTCTTATCTCTCGTCTTGACAGACTCATTAACCTTGCTCTGCTCTGCCAGATAACTACTGCTTTTCCAATTGCTCTCAGGCCCATTTCTCCCTGTTCCACATTCTATCTCCTTCACAATAAGCTCCTTAGAAACCTCCACACTACTTGGATAACTTGTTGGCTCCTCACCACCTTCTCCACTAACTGGCAAAATGGTCATCTTTCTATCTTCTTCGATTACTTTTCCCCCATTTGCTTCTTCACACATACTACCTGATGCTTTATCTTCAAGCGTAAGCTTTTGAAGAATCCCATTTAAATCTGGTCTATTATACAGCTCATTGCACAATGCAGCCTCAGCTTTTGTAAATTTATTTCTTCTTAGAAATTCCAATATGCCATCCACTGAACTTGACTCTGCCATCTATGCAAACACTGCCTAATAATTCGAGTAAATCTGTAAACATTCAAAACAGAACAAAAATCCAATAATCAAAACTCAAGTTAAAGTACATTTCGAACTCACATTGCATTTATTCCACGCTTAACGAGATAACATAAACAAGAAATTAAAGAATTTTCTACCAAAAGCTAAACAATAGTACAAAACGGAGTGAAAATGACAGTTTTCATGAATCCCTATGAATATAGACATATACGAAAACCAATAAATTCAAAGACCCAAATTTGTCTTGTATTTAACATAAAAACTTCAAAGGATTTCATAAAGATCTACGCTTTATCGAAACCCTAGAAGGCAAAAACACTTCTTGAAAGGAAAATGAAAGGATTTCAAAATGCAGATGATTTAATAATTAAACAAAATGGAACGGGGAATTTAAGTAAATTGAAAAAGAGCTTACAGATCGAAGAATACGCTGTTTCTGGAAGCAAACAGAGTGTATGAATTCCATCATCCGGACTTCAAAAAATGAGAACCAACATTAACGTTGTACTAATGACAAACAAAAAATAGTAACAAGAATAATAAAAAAAAAAGTGAAAATTAGTGATAGAAATTAGAATTTGTGGATTTCTGATGATTTTTTTTTAATTTTTTTTTGGGAATCTTTGGGGGTCTGGAATTATAGTAATAATTTTTATCTTCTATTGGCGTTATGCGAAGTGAGGGGATGGGTCTGGGTTTTGGTCTGATTTTTTATTTAGGGCGTGTTCGGTAGAAATTAAAATCGAATTAAAATTGAAAAATTAGTCGTTATTGTTGATTTTTATTAGACGAGTGAGACCCAATTACGACTATATTTTCAATTTTAATTGAATTTTAAGCTTAACTAAACATGCTCTTATTTGATAGTATGTCCTTGTTTGATTTTATTTTTAAAATATATTTTATCTCTTTTATTTTTAATCACATTCTTCAATATAATAATATTATACACAAATTCAAAAAAAATTCTTATTTTTTAAACACACATTCTATATCAAAATACTATTTCAAAATACATTTTTATCAAAAAAAAAAAAATGGGGTCATGCAATTAATATATATTTTTTCACAGTCTTCGTTCAGTGTAATTAAAATTTATTTTTTTAGTAAATTTTGATAAAAGTTAATGAAATGTGTATTGAAAAAATAATATAAATTGTGAGTTCTATAAAATATATGATTAAAATCAATTATTGACTTTAAATAGACTTGGAGCCTCGAGGAAAAAAAAAAGTAGTATTAATCAGAAAAGGAAAATATTAATTCATATTTGAGAAATTGATGATGTAAACGAGATCATATATGTTTTATTAGTGTTGGGTTGGGTCTGCAACAAAAAAATAATAAGCATTGAATGGGGCTTTAAAGTTATGGAAAATAGTATGGAAGGTTTTTCTATATGTTAGATATACGAGCTTAAATGTATGTTTGAGAAGTGTTTACAAACAGTTTAAATAAAAATGAGTGATGAATAATTGAGTAGTACTTTTAGATCACTTGAAATGTATTGATAAAAATGACTTAAGTATTTTATAAACAACTTATAAACAAGAGCCAACGCATAGGCTAAATTTCTACGATACTACGCAATTTCTTCAACTTTACTCTTTGTGTTTGCATGTAATAGAGAGATTTGCAATTTTACATGATGGCCGATTTTGTAAAGGATCAAAGCCTGGACTACAAATTTCGAATAAAAATCTCAAGTAAATAACTTATGGTCATATAGGAAGGGTGAAGGAGGCCGAATCAAGGAAGAATTGAGGATATCGAGAGAGGCAATTGCATGTCGATGTGGAAAGGGAAGGTTGTAGGTGTAAGCGGTTCGATTTTACCGATTTTTGACAAATTTTCAAACCAAACCGTTTAAACCAGTTTGAGAAAAACTCAAACCTAAACCAAACTATTTTGAACGGTTTTGAAAAAAATTCAAACCTAAACCTAACGATTTGGTCCGATTTTAAACCGCCGTTTCGCCGTATATTTTTTTGTGTGTCTACTTTTATGACATTAATTCATTGAATTCAATATATATTGATATCTTACTAGCAATAAATCTAAAACAAACTAAATATATCTAC
>CAIGRT010028627.1:0-16658 GCA_903798405.1 Fraxinus platypoda
ATCTGAGTTTATAGCTTTAGATCAATGTGGTGAAGAGGTTGAGTGGTTATATAATTTCTTAGAGGATATTCCGAGATGGTCGAAACCCGTGCCAACAATTTACATACATTGTGATAATTTCAGCAATTGGAATGACACAAAGTAACATGTACAACGGTAAGCCTAGACATATATGTCGTAAACGCAATACCATAAGACAACTAGTCTTAACTAGAGTTATCTCTATTGACCATGTAATGTCAAAGGATAATTTTATGGATCCGCTAACCAAATGGTTAAATAGAAAGTTAGTTGGAAAATTATCGAAAGGAATTAGACTTAAACACTTGAACGGATAAGTTAATATAAAGAAAACCCAATCTAATTGACTTAAAATCTCATGATGTAGGTTCAAAGGGACAACCTAATTGTAAAAACTTAATTGAATCACTGTGGGAGGATGTTACCTCATGTCCATTCTTTTGATGCAACAGTGATTCCCGTAAGGATGAAGGATAAGCAATAAACTTTTAATGATTCTTGTGCGTCGAAAATTGAGCGAAGTAATGCGGGTTACTTGCAATAAGAAATCACATATGTGAGAGAGAAGTAGTGTCGCCTTTAAGAGAATTGTGTGGAGCTCAATTCTTAGGAACTCTCGCAGAACCGGACATATGTTCATGGCCAAAAATGAACATAACAATGAGAATTGAATTGTGTTAGGAAGAATTCTGTGTGGAGTATATCATCTTTTACATAAAAGGCAGAATGGTTCAAGGACATCATCTTTACTGGTCAGCTAGTACAGTAAATATAATTTCACAAGGGAATGTTCAAAGGGTAATACTTAACTATCATATGCGGGTTACAACCGTTGAATTATATCACCAAGTCTTTATGTCTTCTGTTTCTATGTATCTCTCAATTTTCATTCATGTGAGAGATTGTTGGAAAAAAAAAATTTGAAAGGCTGACTTTGACATAAATTTTAAGTGGGACCCGTTTGTCTATTTTGGAATATCAAGATTGATTTGTTTTCTTCTCCGTGAGAACATCGAAATCATATATTTACTTGTCAAGAATGATACTCGGGTGAATGAAAAGTTGGAGCTCAAAGTGATGTATTGGAAAAAGTTTTGTGTTGGAAGGAAACTAGTTTAAAATCATTCGACATAGGAAAATAGATAAAGGCAATGACCACCTTAAATATTATTACACTTTAGGAGGGTGTAATCATGTGTAGTATAGAGGCTTTCTCCATATGCGTGAGCAGGGGGGTTGCAAATCAAGGACAAAAATAGGTTTTGGACATTGAACTTGTGTGTGAGCGCGACCTAATTACACGAATGTCGAACCGAATGGACCAAAAATTAGCCCTTAAGAAGGTCGATGTTTTGCCTTTATTTTATTATTTTTCCAAATAAAAAACCTTCCAAATTCTTTTAACTACCAAAACTCTTGTGATTATGTCTGTGTTAATGGAGAGATTAACATCCAAGTTAATAGTGGTTACTGACATAACTCCGGGCCTGTTACTTCTCCATTACAACATATTTATTTAGATATTTTCATCCCTTACAGACACGAAAAAAAAATTTCTCCTCTCCATAAAATTTTATCTCCTGTCTGCATACATAATTTTCATTTTCTGTTAAAGTCTTGGTGATGATATTGTTCAGATACTAAATCAGTTCGCAGGAGTAACTTTTGTAGTGCTCAGACTCTACTAATTTTTCGTTATATCTTGAAAAACAGACGTTCGAACTAAATTTCAAGCACCAACGGTGAGGGAGACAAATCTGTTTTAAGGAAAGTGTGTCCACACAGGCCTCGGTTTCAAAGTTCATTCACTCTTTTGTTATTTCCTGCAATTTTAGATTACTTGTACTATTTTTTTAAAATGTAATTAATAAAATTATTTAATCTGTAATAATTTGGCTAACAGATAATGGGTGTAGCAAAACTTGTAAGTAAACCCTCGACAACCCTAAGTTCCACTGGTGAGGAGACCTCCGTTGTTGACATCAAAGTTGGTCTGAACCCGAATTCCATGCCCAGATCCTCCAAGAGACCTAAATCCCACACCCAAATCGGGTGGTCTGGAGAATGAGCTTCACGAGACTTGAACGGATCGATAACAAAATTCATCTGCTCCTCACCATCATCATCTTCCCCTCTACATGAAAAGCAATTCGGGTCCGCCATGAAATTTGCATAACCCAATTTTCGAGTTATATATTTAAATCAAAACCGAAATTAAAGGTATTGTCATAATCATCAAGTATGAAGAAAGAGGGGCTTGCATTATTAGGAGGGGACAATGAATCCAAATTGATGACAAATGGATTGTGCTCAAAGATTTCTTCATCTTCTCCACGGGCCCACCCCAGTGGTGGGGTTGAAAATTGTGATTTTGGTTTGTTGTTGCCGATGTTTAATTATTTTAATGTAAGAATATTAATATTTAATTTTGCTTTTTAAATTTAATCAAAATATGGTCAAATTGCATTTTTTTTTTTGTTAACTAATGGATGGATGGATGGATTCCATCCACGTGTCCTTCATCTGCAATAGCAAGTAAAGGTTTGGGAGTACCTCAGCTGTCAAAATGAAAGGTTTGGATAATCTCTACTAAGTTTTGAAAGGTTAGGGACCCAAAATGTTATTCTCCCTTTCAGATGAGGGAAAAATACTTAGTTGCATTTTACATTTATTGTTTTTTACAAATATAATGGGTACATAAGTTGTTTTATGTCATCAAAATGAACATTTCAGATAGAAACCATTATCAAAGACAATATGTACTAATTAATTGAAGCTTGATAATAAGAGCATATATGAAATTAGGAATATATGTGACTAATTAAAATTATGTGAATATAATTAACATTTGAAAAGATAGTCATAAACCATTATTGTTGGTATTTAAGTTTTGGAAAATGCCACTTGTACACTCATTTTTTGACATGATTGTTGACATTGTCAGTATTGGTAAGTGTTGATTGAGCGAAAAAATTATGGGTCCGTTTGATTGCAAGAATAGAATTTGGGTGGAAAGAAAACGAATTTTAGGGAATTGAACTGTCTAAAACTTGTTTTATTGAGAATTGTCAATTAATTGTATTTGATTGGAATAATTTTTTACCTGAAAAATGTTGAAATTTAAAATTGAATAGTGTAAAGAAAAATAATGTACTTTGCGATAAGAAATGATTTTTTGGAATAGAAAATGCAAAAATTGAATAGTGTAAAGAAAAATTATGATTTAAAAATTGAATAGTGTAAATAATGTTTCTCCCTTGCCAAGAAAAGAAAAAAACTAGCTCAACCATGAGAATTTCAATTCCTCAATTTTGTGGAAAATGAATTGCCAAGAAAAGTTTTTCTATCAAACAAGCTAAAAAGTGGAAAATGTGGGATAATTTCCATCTTTCATAGAAAATTTTAGCCTATCAAACAGGGCCTATGTAAAATTTAAACTATTCCATGATGTGTTGTCACGTGATAAAGTGTAAAAGAAATACACGTAGCATTATGTTTGGTAAGTTTTTCACTAAAGTAATGGGATAAATGAGGCACATGAGTGTTTCACGTCATATTGAACTTTTTCCATCAGTTAATAATTACATTACAACACAAATGATAGGTTGATGACTTAAGTGCCAAGCCAAATAGAATTGGGACCCAATTGCTATTAAAGACATATTTGGGATGGCTTATGCTGAGAAGTATGCTTTATATGTATTGCTTATTTTGAACTTGATGGATCCACATTAAAAATAACACAATTGGTCCTTATTTTTAAGAATAAACTACCTCTAACATACTCTAAATCTATCAATTAGGGACTAATACAGCAACATTAATAACAATATCATTCAAGATCAATGGACAATGAGATGAAACTAAGCTCTATTTTTAACGTAACAGAATGAAACTTTTATTTGCTGTAGCATCTCTAATGTGACTATATAAAAATAAGAACGATCTGAACATTTTGAAGCAATTGTGTGTGTGTATATATATATATATACATACATACATGTTTTCCTCTCATTATAAAAAAGGAAATTATATTGGCCGACCAAACATATACAGTAGCTTTTGCTACAAAAATACTTCATATCTGAGAACATTACAACAGAGAGATTGCTCCTAACACTGTCAACAATGAAACACAGTAGCGGGAAGCCACCAATACAAATTCAAATCGATAGTCAGCCAGTAGGAATTCGGACCAGATAGACATCAGCTTTTTTTAAACAATAGCTCTCAAGATTCCGTTGCATGCGGAACTCCAAGCAATGTCCAGATGGAGAGCTGTCCTGTTGCATCACCAGTGAAAAAGAGACCACCAATGCCAATTTGAATCACTTGGACTTCCCGTTCCGAAAATATTCTGCCCCTTTCATTAAACCTAAAACCATATATATAAACAATCAACAAACCGGCACGGTGTGGGTGAGTAATATCAACAGAGATGATAATACTAACGAGGGAAGTCATATATGCTAACAATATTGTCGTTGTATGAGCAGAAAAGAACAGGCTGGGCTTCAGCGTCTGTCATGCCACAAAGAGCAACGATCCCCTGAAAGATGTAACATCTGTAGTAGAACACGTAAGAAGTCTATAAGATCAAAAGAGACAGAGAACAGGCAGAGGTACGCAATACGATGCACATAATGCATTCCAGGGAAGTCCTATAAGAACAGTTTTTAACTCACACATTCAGCTCATAGACCACTTCCAAGTTCCCACTCTCAGTTGCAGCCCAAACCTGTGAGGATGATCTTATTAGAACCATCAGGAACTAAAGCAACACCTAACTAATGATCTATGGCAGTGAAGTGCCAAACCTTTAATGTGTTGTCCACAGAAGCAGATAACAAATATCTGTCCCAACAAATAACAGAAGTTACATCCCCGGTATGCCCATGTAATGTCTGCATACACTGCAACATTCGGAGGTCCCAAACCTGGAAAGAGCATATATATGAGCAAAATTATTCAGTGAGTTCAAAACATTGGACCATATAAAGACAAGGAATCAAACAAATGGAGGAAGTATAGAAACAAAAAGTTGTCGGGACTACAACTCTAACAACAGGTGCTCGAAATATAACTTGGAGAGAAGACAAATTAAAAGACTATACAGATCAAAACAATGGTCCTAATAGTGTCAACATGACTGATAATTGCATATATAAAGGGCAACTGTTTCCCGTTTCATATATATGGCATGGGTGATGGGTCAATAAGCCAACATGGGTAAATTGGCAACCTATATAAACGATTGATCTCTACCATCTGTTGATATGGAGATATTATAAACACATTCAAATGTAAGATGTGGAAAATAAGTCGCCTGGCAGAGAGCATACCCGTATTGTCTTGTCGCTCGAACCCGAATAAAGCCTATTATTAGCTCCCACAAGAAGTGAACACACAGCACCATTTTGTCCCTTCATCGTTGCAGCGAGTTCAGGAATGTTAGTTTCAACACCCCATTTCCATGCTAATATGGTACCTTCCTGGAGCCATGAGATACATAAAAATGAGAAACCAGAATGTGGTAAATAGTCAACGACAAGAACAGTGAATAACCTTACCCCCAAATCTTCCTTAGCTTAAACTTAAACAACTACCCTGCACTAACTAATGCGCTTGCAATACTATAGAGATCTAAACTCACAAACTGAAAAATAGCGAAACTCTGAAGCGCTTCAAAAAATAATTACCACTGTTCCAGCAAAAAGCCTATCATTGTCCACAACCATAGAATAAACTTGCCCAACAGGTCCGCTAAGATAGAGTTCAGTTTGAGCTTGGAAATTCCATCCTAAATGACCAAAAAAACCCACAAGTAGAAAGAAACCAAGTTCAACATGGACAAAAAGACGGAGCAAAGTCAATTCTTTCATGGTAACACGTAACTAACTATGTGAAGAACATTAGTTACCTTAATAGCATTTGGCAATCCAGCAAACAGCCATGGACCTTCACTAATCAAGCACCCAACTTCACCATCGAGATCAACAGCACCAGCACACTGAATTGAGGTTGAATAATCATATTATTGATCACGCATCTGATTTACCCAATGTGAAATTTTAACCGATAGATAAGTAAAATTATACACACCTGACCACTGTGGCAGTCCCAAATGAGGATAGTTCTATCTTTGCTAACAGAATTTAGCTTGTCAGAACCAGATGGGAAAGCAATTCCAGTAATGTTCTGTACAAAATTCCATTAGAAATAAATATTGTTAGTATTGTATGCAATAGTTTGTTTAACCATTTAATAAAAAACTGTATAAAGGAAGAGCAGTTCCAATAGGAGTGTAAGATCATAGGGAAATTAATAACAGATTAAACATGATTCGAAAATAATAAAAAAGGACTGTTATCAGATGAGAAACCACCTTAGTGTGCCCCTCTAACTTCGTCAACATTGTAAATCCAGATCCACAGAACCAAGAGTGTATGTCCTTGCACTTATTGCCATGGACACAATTTCCTGTAACCCAGTACTTGCATAGCTTTGGCAGGGTTTTTTTTAATAGATTTACTATTAGAATCAACTGCTTCAGCGGAATTTTGCACGGTCCACTGACAGTGGATACTTCCATTGGAGGTTCTGACCATTTCTTGGTCCTTCCGATCAATTTTTCTTCCATTCTTTGCTAGGAACTCTTGTTGGGAAATGTCACCACTTGTACACTCGGACCCAGCTCCTCCATTATTTAAAACTGTACCATTCTTGGAAGTGTGGAAGTTAGGATTCCTCCAGGTCGTTCTGCCAGATTTTAGGTAATGACTCTCCTCATGTGATGCTGAATGGGTCTGCCTAGTTTGTGGGGATGATTCACTGTGCATGAACCTGCATGATCCCAATTGCATTTCCCAGAAAGCCAGTAGACGCAGACTTTGTTTTCTACAAATCCTCCTTCAAGTCGATTGAAGACAGAGACTCTCCTTGCAGCCTTAACCTCCATTATAATACTACACAACAAATCACGGGTTAATTTAAGCATGGCCAAACTTGCCTTCATTCAAACTATAATCTCTTTCTTTGCCAAGATAGGAAATCCAAATGCAAAATTACGATTCGGTATGTCCATCAAATTCTAATTTCTGATCTCCAGTTATTTTTCCTCTATAGCAAGCCACAATGGAACAAGTATCCAAATGTGCAAACACTGAGCTCTAAAATCCAACCACTTGGATACCATATGTGGCTGTCTCAACCAGTATCTCAGATTCTACTAACAAACACTAGATAAAATGCCTCCAGCAGAAGAAAAGAACATATAAAAACCTGTAAATTCGAATCATAAAATAAAGGGGAAGCAATAATCAAACTTCACTATAGCCAGTAATTCCCAGAATAACCTCAGAAAACCCTTCTTTTCATATAGCAGAAACCTTAAAATTTCCGATTCCGTGAACCCCAAGATAAGTGCCAGAGAACCCACCTATTGTTGACGACCCAGCTTATTGACACATTAAAAACTACAGAATTAGATTCCTAAATGGGAAACAACAATTAATAGATCTTCTCTGACAACCACATTGGGTAGAACTCCTCACCCTTAAACAGGCTTGTAGATGTAAGGTATCCACGATTGGTTATAATTCTAGAAACCAAGTCTTAGCTCAGGAATGTGGAATGCAATAAGTGTTATGACATCCCCTCCTTTCAAATCTGACGTCCGCATCAGCCATATCCCTGGTGATTTCGCAGAACCAGCCTTCAACTAGGAGTATCCTTCTCCGTGTCACCCTTTCCGCAATGAAGGTCATCCCCAAAAGGAAGGTCGCACACTTTGTTACCAATTGTAACAACCACATTGGTAGAGCTCACCATTAAAATTATCTTATAACGGAAGGATGTCCATTGGTTATCAACCCAAAAATCAAGCCTTAGCTTAGGGATGTAGAGTTAGAGTCATAAGATCTTCATTGTAGCCAAGAACGTCCAATAATTTCTTCAGAATAACCCACTTAATCCATGTATTAGAAACCTTAATTTCATGAATTTTTCCAATCCGACGAGTGCCAAAAATCCAAGGACATATAAAACGAGATAAAGCTCCTAAAGTTCGAAACCGTAAAAATCCACCAAGGAAAATCAGAAGAATTCGATCCAGTCATTGGGAAAAAGGGACCGGCTGACTGTCGAAGACCCATCAATGGTGGTGGATGAATCGATAGATAGATTGCAAAACAATAAAATCGAAAACCCTAAATTCGTAGATACATAACACAAATCCAGAATTAAATGTGAAATAGTAAACCTGTTATGATGGAAGAGCAAACCAACTGAAATGGGGAACCAAAGGCAGGAGGAAAGCCAGGAAAAAAGAACCAGGTTGCTGCCAAGAAGAAGAGCTGTTGCCGCCAATTTCAATTCAAAGGGCAAGAGGACGCCGTTTTGGATTTAATTGGAACGGTGTCGTTTTGAGCTGAGGATTTCAATTGTAATACAAACACGTTTTATACTTTGCAATTCGAAAAACACGATTTCTTTATGTTATAACGAGATGAAGGAAGAGGTGGAGAGTGTGAGTTGTTTCGGTGTGATTTCCTTCTCAATTCTCTCTCGGTCTTCTCTCTTTCTCATTTCTTTCCTTATTTCTTCTTATTATCTCTCTCTTATTTCTTACCGTTGACTATAATTTCATTCAATTAATAGAGTTTACAGCTTGGGTTATTGATTCCCAGCTGATTGCCTTCAATTATTGGTGTTGATTTGGTTTAATTATGTAGTTTTGGTTGAGATTGAGCTCCAACCATAACATTTGGTATCAGAGCAGCAACGTGATCTGGGTATGGCTGAAACTCGAAGCAAGTCGAACGAGGATCATCTGAAACGATTGGATAAGGATGTCACCGATCTAGGGGCAGTATTTAAATCCTCAGATCAAATGCTGAAAGGGGTGAGCACCAAGCAGGATAGAATGGAGCAAATGATGGGGTGAGATGAACCAAAAGTATGAATCACTTGTAGCAATATTAGCTCAGATGAATGGGAGTAAAACTGAATGTAATGAGAAAAATGATTGATGGAAGTGCAGTGCCACTTCAATTCAATGGGGATAATAGCCAAGGAAGTGAATACCACTCAGGGAATTCTAGTGGAAATAGGGAGTTTATAATGCACTCAAAGGTACCCAAAATAGATTTTCCTTATTTTGGAGGAGATGGACCCAAGGAATGGTTGAGGAAGGCGAAGAAATACTTCCAGATCCATCAGATAGAAGATGAGATGAAGGTAGCAATCGCTGAAATGTACCTTAAGGGGAAGGCTGACATATGGTTCCATGGGTTTATATCCAGCTATCCCCACGCAGACTGGGACATGTTTTCGAGGGAAATTTGTAGGAGGTTTGCTGAAAATACAACAGAGGAGGCGATTGAGGTCTTTAGCAAACTAAGGCAGAATAGATCTATAATGGAATACCAAGAGCAGTTCGAGGAATTGAAATCTCATGTGATGATTTCCTTACCACACTTACCAGAGTCCTACTACATTTCTATTTTTACTAGTGGCTTGAAAGATGAAATCAAGTCGATGATTAAAATTATCCAACCCCAAACACTAGCCAAAGCCTTTGAAATAGCCATTTTACAAGAGAACACCATCACAGCCCTCAGCAGAAACTCTAAAACTTTCGAACATTACCCAACACATAGATGGAACCCTATCACTAAACCAAACGAACATATTCCTAAATCCACGCCATACACTGAACCAAAAATTACCACCAATCCCCTTAAATTCAAGACCATCACACATTCTGATTTTCAGACAAAAAGGGAGCTGGGGTTATGCTATAAGTGTGATGAAAAATACACTAGAGACACGTTTGCAAAACACAGGATGCTCAATTTCATTCTGGTGGAAGAAGAGAAATAAGAGGTAATAATGGAACCACCTGGAGTTAGGAAGGAACAGATGGATAATGAGGGGATAGATGAGCTAATGGAAATCTCACTCTGTGCCTTGGTAGGCAGTAACAGAGGTAAAACCATCAGGATACCTGGACTAATTAAGGGAAAAATGGTGTCTATCCTAATAGATAGTAGAAGCACTCACAGCTTCGTTGATGAGCAGTTGGCTGGTAGCATCAGTTGCAGCCTACAGGCAGCCAAACCTACCTCAATAACTGTAGTAGGGGGTTGTAAGCTAGTTAGCAAGGCTATCTGCAACCCATTAACTTAGAAGATGAAGGATTGGGAATTCCAATATCAGTTGAGGGTTCTCAAATTAGGAGGCAGTGATATGGTACTAGGGGTGGACTGGCTAAGTCAATTTAGCCCAGTATTGTTCGATTTTATTAAAGGAAGCATTACCCTTACTCATAAAGGTATCAGGATGGAACTTCAAGATGAAACAATTAAGGAGAAATTTCAGATGTTGAATGATCATGAAGGGAAGGGATGAAGCAGGATGTAAACCTATAGGATCATGGCTCAGATTGCTGCCATTACTAAAGGGGAAAAAGAATCTATCCCAGCAGAACTAGAAGAGGTGGTAAAGCAACTCCCTATGGTATTTCTAGAGCCAAAAGGCATACCCCCACCCAGGTTCAATGATCACCACATATCCCTAAAAGAAGGGGTACAACTGTTTAAGATGAGGCCATACAGATGCCCCTACATTTAAGGAGGTGAAGGAGAATGACCAGTAACCCAAGTAATCAACATTGTGTTGCTGGTCAAAAGAAGGACGGTACTTGGCGATTCTGTGTGGATTATAGACAGCTTAATAATCTCACAATTAAAGATAAGTACCCTATGACGTTGATAGATGAATTGTTGGATAAGTTGAAGGGAGCCAAATGGTTTACAAAAATTTGACTTGAGGGCTGGCTATCATCAAATTAGAGTGGCCACTGAAGATATCTACAAAACAGCCTTTAAGACTCATGACTATACGAGCTCAGAGTGATGCCGTTCGGATTGACAAACGCTCCAGCCTCTTTCCAATGCCTGATGAATGAGGTATTCAAGCAACACCTCAGAAAGTTCATCCTAGTATTTTTTTGACGATATATTGGTATACAGCTCAGACTTAGAGTCCCACTGTGAGCATGTTCCTATAGTACTAGGGATTCTCAAGCAGCATCAACTATATGCTAAGGAAAATAAGTACTCTTTTGGGCAATCTCAAATAGAGTACCTAAGCCACATTATTTTTGCAGAAGGGGTGTCAGCTGACCCTTCTAAAATCACTGCAATGCAAAGTTGGCCCACACCAGTCAATATCAAACAACTTAAAGGATTCCTTGGCCTGACTGGGTATTACAGGAAATTTGTGAGGGGTTATGGGATTATTGTCAGGCCTCTAACTGATCTACTCAAAAAGGATAACTTCCATTGGGATGAAAATGCGGAGGTGGCATTTCAGAAGTTGAAAAAAGCCATGAGCACCATACCAGTTTTGGCTCTCTATACCATTTGTTATAGAGACTGATGCATGTTATGGAGGATTGTGAGCAGTTTTGATGCAAAACAAAAGACCTATAGCCTACCTGAGCAAGGGCATTTGTAACAGGATCCTATGTCTATCTATCTATAAGAAATAACTACTAGCATTGGTAACAGCTATTGGGAAATGGAGACATTATTTGGAAGGATACTACTTCATTGTTAAGACTAATCATCAGTCACTTAAGTACCTTTTGGAGCAAAGGATCACTACCCCATTACAACAAAAATGGTTATCTAAGTTGCTGGGACTCAGTTACGAGATTCAGTACAAGAAGGGCCTTGACAATAAGGTGGCCGATGCATTATCAAGAAGAGAAACAGAATGCCTGGCCATCACTGTTGTGACTCCCCAATGAATAGAAGAGGTAATTGCCAGTTATGCAGGAGATGAAACCGCCTCAAATAAAATTAATACCCTATTACTTGAGGGTCAGACTGATTCGGATTATCAATACATGAATGGACTACTCAAATACAAGTCTAGAATTTATATTGGAAATGGTGGAGGAGTGAAGAAGAAACTGATTGCAGCCATTCATGCTTCCCAAGAAGGGGGGCATTCAGGTGTTCAAGCTAGCATCCACAGAGCAAAGCAATATTTCTTTTGGCCAGGAATGGGTAAGGATATCAAACGAGTGGTACTGGAGTGTGATACTTGCCAGAGGTGCAAGAGTGAACATGTGGCATATCCAGGCCTTTTTACAGCCATGACCTGAGCCACATTATGTGTGGAGTCATATGTCCATGGATTTCATCGAAGGCCTATCTACATCCAATGCTAAAAATGTGATATTGGTGTAGTGAACAGATTTACGAAGTATGCACACTTCCTGACCATGGCCCATCCATTTACAACCTCATCTATTGCCCAGCTATTCCTAGACCACATCTACAAGTTGCATGGTATGCCACAGAGTATTGTGACTGACAGAGACTTGGTGGGTCAAACTGCAGTTAAGTACAGCATACCACCCCCAAGCCGACGGGCAAGCGGAGAGACTAATCCAGTGTTTAGAAATGTACCTTAGATGCATGGTTTACAAACAACCCAAGCATTGGGGAAAATGGGTCAGCCTGGCAGAATGGTGGCATAATACCACGCTGTACACATCCATTTGAAGCATTATATGGTCTTAAACCTCCCCAACTAGCTTTGGGTCCATACCAGCGAGCAATATAGTGGCAGTGGAAGAAGTACTCCAAGAAAGACACAAAATGGATCAGTTACTAAGGGAAAATTTGGCTCAAGCTAGAGCTAGAATGAAACACTATCCTAATAAAAATAGGAGTGAACGAGAATTCCAAGTGGGAGATTGGGTTTATTTGAAATTACACCCATATGCTCAACAAACAGTGTTTAGAAGATCTAACCACAAACTCGCTGCAAAGTATTATGGGCCATATCAAATAATTTAGAAAATTGGATCAGTCACTTACAAACTGCAACTCCCTACTACTGCCCAGATATATCCAATTATTCATGTCTCACTACTGAAGAAGAAGATTGGGGAGAAAGATGTACCAATTAGAGCACTTCCAAATCAAAACCAGGGTCATGGGAAGCATACCCAGCCTCTACGGGTATTATCTGCACGAATGGTTAATCAGAAAGGGATAGCTGTAACACAATGGCTAGTTCAGTGGAAAGACTCCAATTCTGATGAAGCCACCTGGGAGAACGCATGGTACATATAGGCATCATTTCCATCCTTTCAATCTTGGGGACAAGTTGAAGCTAAGGGGAAGGGATGTTATGGTGGAGGAGCAAATCAACTGAAATGGAGAACTAAAGGCAAGAGGAATGCTAGGAAGAAAGAACTAGGTTGCTGCCAAGAAGAAGAGATGTTGCCGCCAATTTCAATTCAAGGGCAAGACGACACCGTTTTGGATTTAATTGGAACGGTGTCGTTTGGAGCTGAGGATTTCAATTGTAATAGGAACACGTTTTATACTTTGCAATTCGAAAAACACAATTTCTTTCTGTGATAACGAGATGTAGGAAGAAGTGGAGAGTGTGAGTTGTTTCAGTGTGATTTCCCTCTCAATTTTGTCTCTGTCTTATCTCTTTCCTTATTTCTTCTTCTTATCTTTCTCTTATTTCTTACTGTTAACTGTAATTTCATTCAATTAATAGAGTTTACAGCTTGGGCTATTGATTCCCAGCTGATTGCCTTCAATTATTGGTGTTGATTTGGTTTAATTATGTAGTTTTGGTTGAGGTTGAGCTAGAACCATAACAAAACCTGATCGATCAAATGAAATCAACAAATGTGAAATACATCACTTACGTAGATCAAAATAATAATCAAGATTCCAATTCGTTAAGATTTCTTGGAGACGAGAATTTTTTGTAGCAAAATAATGTTGTATGTGGCGGGTTTAGGACATAAATTATACATTGAGGGCCAGTGCCTTACTGAAGTTACTAATTTGCCCTTTTCCGTAGCCGTTAGGGCTTAAGACTTAGGAGTGCATTCAATTGAAAAATTACAATGGCATCTTGTTATTTGATCACGGTTGGCTACAATTAGTCCCTATTTGACTTAAATTAAAATCAAATTGAAATTTTAAGTTAAAATCAACAATTAATTTTAATTAAATATTTCAAAGGATCACAATTTTTCAATCACACATACATGTTCTATCAACATTTATCAAAATTTACTAAAAAACTAATTTTAATAGACACCAATGGTTTAAAAATTACTTATTAGTAAATGAGTTTTAAATAATAAGAAATTTTTTTGCTCATCAAAATTATATTTGGTAGTTATATTGCTACCATAGTATATTTTTTGCATCACAGCACAATTTAAACACACTCGAGGTCTTTAATATTTACTTATTAACGTACTTATATTTCCAATTTTTATTATCAATCTTCTATTAATTAGTATATATTATCCTTGATAATGATTTTAATCCAAATATCACTTTAAAAATATGAGAAAAATATTTTGTTGGTTTATTATATTTTTTCCTTTTTTGAAAAAGAAGAGAGCAAAGATAATTCTCTTTACGTGCTCCTAACAAATTATTTTGGAAGAAAACTATCATTAGGGACTAAATCTGGGAGTTTTTGGAAGATTGAGGATAAGATATCAACGAAAAAATTGAGAACATAAATGTGACAATGAGCAAAAGTTGAGGAGCTTCTATGCATTTAAGATGTACAACAAACAAAAAATTTGATGTCAATGCAACCAACTGGATAACTGTATTAACACCACATTATTTTTTTCTTTTTGTTAATATTTGCACTACCTTTTAATTTCAATTAAGATCATCAATCTTTATTCATTGTTAACTTGAGTCGTTAACTTTTTTCGATGCTTTCTTATCCTAAAATTTCTTATTAATTAGTAAATCTCGTCTCCAGAAAGTCAACTGAAAGGGAGTGAATGACTTTTTTGCCCATCATATTATTAAATATAATAAATACAAAAATACAATGACTTTTTTTCTTATTTGAAAGTACACAAACAAGATATTTCGACAAAAATCATCATTAAGTACAAAATATATTAATTAATGAAATGTTAAAGATAAGGATACAACAAAAAAAATTTGTTAAGAGTATAAGTTTTCAATAAGCAAAAGTTGATGGCATTAAATTGCAATTGAAATGCGGTGCAAATAAAAAAGGGTAAGGTGTGAATATAGTTATCTTTGAAAGTATTAATTTTGACAATATTATTAATATAAACTTTATTTTTAAAATAACTTATCACTTGAAAAACAAATAACTAAGTTAAATATGCTGACTATAAGAAATTAATTTATTAATAAAAGACGAGTGTAACTAGCCAAGGAAGGGGTACACGAAAATCCTGAAAAAGAAAACAAGCTTGTTTTGCAAATTCATTTGCTTCACACTAATATCTGACCAAACTATTCCTGGAAAAGAGGCCTTGTGATGAACTATAAGCTATAAAACTGTAATGACTTGTGCATGGAGACCCGATATATAAATTCCTGAAACTGCATTGAATCAAATTCCGAAGCAACCAAGACCGACTCTNACTTGTGCATGGAGACCCGATATATAAATTCCTGAAACTGCATTGAATCAAATTCCGAAGCAACCAAGACCGACTCTTTCAACCGCTCAGACATCCATCCCCTTCGTGCTTCGCCTGCCTATCTATCCGGGTCTATCGCCAAGAAAACTCAAAAAAGGTTACAACTGATTTTTAAATGTATTTAACTTTAGAAACTAGTAAAGTATATTTTATAATGTTACTCCACGATTGTCTTCCGCTCTCTATTTTAAGTAAACTTCAATTTTTATATTATAGTGTTTATATCAATTATTGTAAATTAAATAATTATAGGATTATATCAAAAGTATATTAGATGAAAGAATTCAAAGCCAAACTTCTACTTCTGTACAGCTACACAATATTATTTCGATTTTGAAAATAATATTAAAAATGAAATCAAATATTTGGTATAACAATATATTGTTGTTTCAAAATTTGTTGGTGAAATTTTTTGAATTAGGAGATAGTTAGATGAAATTTTAAGGCGTAACATTGCTGCATAAAATGATGCCCTATATTACATTTGTGGCTTTGATTGTTTTCATAATGTATACGCTATGTTTAAACAATTAATTTTCTCTTATCATAATACTAAAACTATGACAATGTTGAAGTTGATTAAGGTTCTCAAAGTTTTTTTTTTTTTTCTTTCACTGCAACACCTCAGCCTATTAATAGATCAAGAATTTAATTTTTCATCAGAATCAATTCAAAAATTAAAATATATAACGTATACTCCATTTAAAAATCCTGGGATTTCCAATTTGCTTCAGTTTCCTTCTTCTGTTTACTCACAGCCGAATCATCCTATATATAAAAACCAATCAAATCCAATCAACACCTCAGTAAAAAATTCTGTATATTGAAAAAACCCAGAAAATAAATGCAATTATCGGGCCGTAAGAAGCACGGGTGAAGCCATGGGGATATGGGGGGTAGGTAATGACGGAGGGTGGAGGCTCGGCGTCGGCGACTCAACGACAGCAGGTCACAACTCACAAGGCTGAAGGCTCGGCATCGGTATAGGTTGCACAGCGAGAGGGTTTGGTTTGCATTGTGCGTTTTAATTTGGGGAAAAATTCATAGGTCAGAGATTATCTTTCACGAAATAAAAAATCAGGCCCCAAGGTTTAAA
>CAIGRT010028647.1:0-20302 GCA_903798405.1 Fraxinus platypoda
AGATTTCAATTGATATCAAACATGATTTTATTAATTTTAAAAAAAAAATTCCCAAAAGTTGGGGGCACTTGCCCCCAGGACCCCTAGGTCCGCCCATGATTGGGACATTGGGCTCATTAAGATATGATAAATGCATGGGACCGTTCAAGATAATTTTAAGAGACTGTGCAAGATAAATTTAAAATTTTGTCATAGAAATGTTTCCCTAACTAGTATGTATTACATGCAACGCACGTGGTTTTGTAATGACATAATTTTTATTTATATATTTTTAAAAAATACATAGTGGCTCACCGTAGTCAATGACTCAATATTATACATTCACGACCAATATATTTTGTGTTGCCATTTCCTCCATTTACTTCTCATAATCTAATATCTACATGCTACAACAAAATATAGAAAAAGTTTGATGAAAAGGTTATTGAATAAATAGATACATTGTTGGAAATTTACTTAATCATGTACAGGGGAAAATAAATAATTTTTCAATTCCCACTATTGATCTGTTTTGTGTTTAGATAGAAACTGTGTTTAGAATAATGCATTTGATGAATTCTGCAAACTTTTTTGCTGATTCTTGGAACATGAACACTCACGATCTGCAGTCCATAGCTGTTTAATTATCAAGTCTCCAATGAAAATCCACACAGGGAACAAGAATGTGAGAAAATTAGGATTTCTCTTTTCTTGTGCTAGCAAGATAATGAATTGTATTCAGATCTATTTTTTTGAAACCCTAATGGCTTATTAATACAAGTCCAAGTGGGCTTGACCCGTCTCTTAAACTTAACTCGGTCCAATATTTAATTAATCCAATGAATTAAATTTGGTCCATGAATGAATTAATCCAATTAATTAATTTGGATCTATTAACAAGCAACACATTAATTAATTGTACACACTTGTTAATCAATTAATTGGAATCTCATTCTTCTAGTTTTTCTTTTGCGTGTGACCCATGAAATTCCCGATCACGATGTCTAACTACGTGAATTATTATTTTGATCCAAAATCGATAAATTAAAATACACATTTTTAATTTATCATTAATTTATATTTGTCGTCCCAAATTGACATCTAGTAATGTGTCGGACAATACATGTGGTATGATAAAATCAAAATTGTTCGTTTACTGTGAAACTATAATGCATTCGTCAATACGATTTGATCAATTACGAGATATGAATATGTGTCAATCTCAATTATCGACTATATCTTTCATCCCACTATTAAGTCAATGTAAATCGAAAACTCATTTTCGACTTATGAGCACACTTCGGTCAGGAATTTCATTATCAACTTAATTGAATAAAATGTAGATCATAATCTCTTACTATCTAAAAGTGATGAATCCTCTATTGATTATTCACAACTTTCATATGATTCTTGACATTCTCGAACGAGGCCATATTAGACTCTTGGCAGAGCAACATCCAACATCACTAAAGTATAACTGTCCTCATATAAGGATGACCTCAAGTCAAATGACCAATTACACTACCGAACGTTAGAGATTAACCACTGATACTCAAATAGTTATCCATGTGGAATCTCCCCAACAGGTCTCCAATGTTTTGTTACATAACAAAACATCCACGTGTTCATATAAGTGTCACCACACTTTAGCTTGTGAGATCAGCTACTTACTTCACAAGTAAGAAATGTCATACATGATGGTCTATCCGTAATAACAATATTTGTATCTCGTTATTATTTATGACCACGGACGATTTAAGGTTCAGTCATATCGTAATTTGTATTTCACAATTACAACTCCTTGTGATTAACAAATTACAGATACTTGAATCTACGGATTCTATTATTTAATTTATTAGAATATTAATTCAATTAAATAATAGATATTGCCATACATATGCATTGATTATATATATATTCAAAGTGTTTATGTCCAAAGTTGATTGGACCTAGGGCATAACACTTACAAACACGGTCATATGTAATTTGTATCTCATAGTCACAACTCCTTGTTATTAACAAATCACCAAGACTTGAATCTACAGATTCTATTATTTAATTTATTAGAATATTAATTCAATTAAATAATAGATCTTGCCATAAATATGCATCAACTATATATTAAAAGTGTTTATATCCAAAGTTGATTGGACGTAGGGCATAACACTTACATACATCACCACATGTAAGTATAGTTCTGAAGATTCAATCTCATTCAAAACTCTAAAAGAATAGTATGATAAAAATAATTTTTTGATACAATATTTTCATATGACTATTAAAATGTGGAAAATTCATAATATCAAGGTATTTCGATTTTAAATTTCTTGAGACCATTTTCCTTCTTCCCCAAGTGCCAGAATTATAAGGTGGAAGGTTAGTTTCACAACTCGAATTTCTGGTGCTTTTTGATGAAAAGTCTACAACTTTTCATAAATGTTTGGTATCATTTCGTGGTATATGAATGAAAATTTATAAATAGGAGATAAATTTTCATTTCTCGACACTTAACACAACAATTTATTCCCTACAAGAAAGCGATTTCTTCATTTCTCAAAATATATTCAAACTCCTTTTGTGTTCTACAAGTTTTGAAAGACAAACACTAGTGCTTAAGAGTTTTCTCTGAGTCCCTTTAGGCACAAAATTACTTTAGAGGGGACATGGTTACGTATTTGAACCTTATCACCATATTTTTTGGCGTTCTTGTTATATATTTTCTTTTGTTCTCTTTTCCTATTCTTGAATTATATTACAACAATCTCAAAAGACATTCCACGGAGAACAAACAACCATGGCGACCATGAAAGTCATGAATCATGAACTTGTTGGATTGGATATATTTGATGGAACAAACTCCATCCGGTGGCAGGACAAATTGAAGTTCCTTCTAACGATATTGAAGATTTTCAACGTACTTGATCCTGATATGGCACCACTTTTGGAACCAAAGAATGAAGATATTGAAGTTGTAAGAGCAGAGAGGCAAAAGCGCCAAGATGATGAATTTATTTGTCACAGTCATATACTCAATGATCTAATAGATTGTATAATCTCTGCACCAACATTACTTCGGTTAAAGAAATTTGGAATGCTTTGGAGAACAAATACAAAATTGAAGAAGAAGTTACAAAGAAATTCATAATATCAAGGTATTTTGATTTTAAATTTCTTGAGAACATTTTCCTTCTTCCCCAAGTGCAAGAATTATAAGTTCTTGTTGATAGCCCAAGAATGACTAATTAAGAAGGAGTGAATTAGTTTTCGAATTTTTTTCAAAAAATTAATCTTATATCAAGCGAGTTAAGAACAAATAGATCAATCAAATAATAAATGTAAACAAAATAATGGTAAGTAAAATGGAAGAGAGAGTGCAAACAATATAATTGTGGATGTTCGATTCAAACCAATTACCTATGTCCTTAGTTACCGGGCTCTCCATCATAAGCAAGATCTTTTCACTATATTGATTGACTTATGGTACAAATGCTTTCGGTGACTTACAAACAAGGAATACTGATCTTTATTTAATGTTGAGCTTTCAAAGGACATTAATATGACTCACAAGTTTGAAGAATGATTTTACGATGAATCTTCTCTCTTAATAAATGATACAAATAAATTAAGTATCAAGAGAAACTAACACTTCAATGAGTAACAATAAATGATAGCTCACGTGTTAGATGAGAAAACTTGAATGAATATGATGATTTCAAAATTTGATTCAATCAATCAAAGTTTTTCAACGTGAATAAGTAGAAGAAATAAATGTAATGTAAACTCAAATGATTTTGCTTAACAATCTCTCTTTAATACGCTTAAAAGACTCTTGCAATAAATGCAAAAAGAGATGCTATTTATAGAGGACAAAGAGCAAAATTTTATGGGAGAACGGACGAAGGTTTGGATGATCACCTCAAGTCCGGATGTTCAAATTAGCCGTTACACATTAGAAATCACAACGATAAAAAATTGACAGTTGAGATAGTCGGATGTCCGCCTGGTTATGGCCGATAGTTTGCCTTCACCGAATTTCCTCGTTTTCATTTTGTTTGATCCAACTTGAATGTTTTAAAAAATTTGGATTTTTGAAAAGTGTTTTCAAATAATTTTCCAAGGTAAGTAATATTTTTAAAATATGATCTAAGTCAAATATTAATTTGAAAATCAATCTTACCTTTGATCAAAATATTTTATGTAAGTGATTATCGAAATATTTTTTATAGCATAATATCAATTTAGAGTTTCAATCATTCATTGTTAAAGATCAAAGTAATAGTACCTTTACATTTGAACAAAAAGGTCTAGTCTATGATCTTTCATTGAAGTTTGACTTTTAAGCTCTAGTTTTGAACGATTTGAATTGAATGCTTGACTTCAATCTTGATCTTCACTGTGAATTCTATTTGTAATATGATAGTTTTGATTATGATCGTTTGGAGACGATTGATCGATTTATCATTGAATTCTTTAAAGACTATAATCGCTTAAACTCAATTGTTAGAAAAACAAGATTGACTTATCTGTTATGATCAAAATAATAAGGTTAAAGTCAACCACAGGTCAGCAATTTTTCCCTTTTCGATTATGACAAACAAGATGATTTGCAGGGTAATAATAACAATTGATAAGGAATAAATTCTTAAATTTAACATGTATTCCATATATTCCCCTTATTTTTTACAAATCAATGGTCATTTATTCAAAGCATATATATGAATCAAAGTATGTCATTTGATAATTCAAAGCATATCATCTATCATCTCACTTATTATCATTTAAAGCATATCATCTCATGTATTTTTCCCTTTTGGGATAAGCAAAAATATGGCGTATAGGAAAGCAAGAGTGCAGCATATAAGGCTGTGCGAAAGGCTAGGCCAACTTACTGCTTACTACCATGGTTGAAGCTATCGGGATGAATTGCCCTTTATGAAAGTGTACAGTACGTGATCAATTAGTTATCTAGATTGGCTACTTACTTTGTTTTGTTTTCTACTGACCAAAACTTTAACACAATCATATGAAATAATAATATTCCCCCTTAATGAAACACATAATCCAAATATATGTAAAAATAAGAGAAGATACATCACATTCACAGCATATCAAAACATAAGTGATGAAATATCAAAAGCATAACGAAGTTTAAGGACCATAAAAATGGTTCCATAATAGATAATAATAAGAAAATGCTAATAACATCTAGTACCCCGGAGGAGACGCGGGAGGAAAGAGTGCGTTGAGATGAGCATCGAGTGCATTTTATTGAGCATTGAGTGCAATTTGTGGATCAAGCATTTGGTGAAGCAACTAGGCAAGTCTATCGATTGAATTGGTAAAATAGTTGATACGCTCATTCAAGAGATTGTAGTGATCCTTGATAAATGTGAAACTTGAGGTAGGATGAGGAACACTCGAGCCCGGGATGTCATGAGAAGGGCTAGGAAGAAGTGGTACATCATTGTCATCGTGATCATCACCGACCGCATCTTCATCCCCTCTAAAAGGAAGAGTTGAGGGACCTGACTCCATATCAAAACCTTTGGTTTGAGCCATCCATTGCCCATGCTCCTTGACAATTTTCATTCATTTAAGAGTTTGAATATTGATTGTATCGATAGGACAAAGTGAAATGTAAACCTCACCATTCAAAGATACTTCAAAATGCTTAAAGATTTTCGTGAGAAACATGCCATAGAGTAAGGCCTTAATGTGGGTGGCAGAGTGAACAATATTCATGTGACCAATTAACATAGTTGAAAATTTTAATTTATACCCATCTAAGAAAGAGTAAGGAATGAAAAGATCAAAATGAGTAATCTCATCGCGGCGACCTTCCATAGGAAGAATTATGTTGGAGATGTGTTGTGCAAACCTTTGCACCGTAGAGAGAGTTGGTTGACGCTAAATTTGATAGGGTGTTTGAAATTTCTATCGGTAATTATGACAAACCTCAATTAGATTATAACCCGAAAGAGTTGGTTGAGCCGTATGGCCAAAAAAAAAAAAAAAAGATTTTCACACTCCACAAGCTCCAGTAACTTGTGAAGGAGGGTTTTAGTGATTTTGATTCGTTTTCCTTTGAGAAAACACGTAATGCTATCCGTACTCGAGTGAAAGTTATATCTTCGTCAAAATCATTTATAAAGTTTGGATACGCATGTTTTTCTAGAGTAATAATTGAGGTCCAACCCTTGCAAATAAAGTATTCCTCAATATGAAATGAAGGTGGTTCAAAGGTAAAGGAAGCAAATTTGACATTCTTACAGATGAGAATAAGAGATTTATCAATAGGGTTTTTCGACACTGTTGGTTCTTTATCCTATGGAGGAGTTGGTAACCTTTCCTATCTTCTTGGACGTTTACTCGACATCATTACCCTTGGTATTCTTTAAAAGGTGGATGGAAGAGTATGGAGTGGTAGGGTTTGGACTTCCACCTAGAGGGTGAGATTTTTAGATTTAATGGATAAAAACGGTTTTCATAGGTTTGGAGTGAAAAAATGATGGGTTTTTGAAACTTAGGGAAGATTTTGAAGATTGAAGGTGGATTTAATGAGATTAAGAGTTGATTTAGAGAGGTGGAGACAAGAAATGAATGGTAGTGGTGAACAAATGAGGTTTGAGTCGTTTTTTAAAAACTGAAAACTCAACATTCTGGACGTCTGTCTACAACTTTCGGATGTCCGTCTGTGAAAACATTGGATTCTATATCTTTTCAGACGAGTGCATCGATCGTTCGATAGTCTTCCATCTCCTTTTTTAATAGAGAATTTCAATTTCAAAGAAGTAAGACAACTACGACCAATAGTGTACATCAAATCAATTATTAAAACATACACAATTTAGCCACATATGTAAATTTAATCAAGAATGCCCAAACCTCTGCAAATATATGAAAATCTATCAACTGCAAGAGGTTTAGTGAGAATGCTAACAAATTGATTTTTCTATATTCACAAATTCTAATAAAATATCCTCATTTTGTACATTATCTCTTAAAAAGTGGTATATCCCTCTGTTTGAGCCCCATTTTTGGTGTAGAATGCATTTTGGAATAGTTGATTGATGGAGAATGTGTGGTTAAAAATGAAGAAATTTTTTTTGGGTTGCACATAATATTATTTTATTAAAGAATGTATAGTTGAAAAGAAGAGAGAGAAAAATGTATTTTGAAAAAAAATTGGGATAAAAAAAGGGCCTAATTTCAATGTGCTTAGTTCAAGAATGCAAGATGGGATTTTTGATAAGTTTATGACATTAGCGTTATAACACATGATATGTATATAATCGAATGATAAGTGATAATCACTTAGTGTTTGTTTCATCCATAAAACTTATGTGCAACAACTAGGAGCCGAGATTATTTGGCTTCGACGGTACACAATACAATGTAATTTTGTTTCTTACTAAACCATGATATGAGTGTAAAGCCTAAGAAGTGACAAGTTCCGGTAGTGCTCTTACTATCAATTGTCCAGCTAGCCCAATCGACATCCGAATAGTTAAGTAAATCCATATAGCTGCTCTTAAGATATCAAAGACTTAATGTTCTAGTGCCACTAAGAAATCTAAAAATTCATTTTAGAGGCACTAAGGTATAATTCTTTAGATTATATTGAAATATGGAATATAAGCACACACTAAACATAATATTAGGTCTTCTTACGGTTAAGTAAAGGAGAAATCCGATCATACCTAGAGATTTAAAAGTCTACAGAGGTACTTTGATCATCTTTATCCAATTTGATTGATGAGCTCATTGGAGAGTTCATTGGTTTCAACTCTTCCCTTTCAAACTTTTTGAGCATGTCCAAGACGTACTAATTTTGTCCAATGAATATTTTGTCATTAGTTTGTTTGATTTGGATCCGAGGAAGAACTAGAGTTCCCCCATCACTCATTTTAAACTCCTTGCTTATAAAATTAGAAAA
Source organism: Fraxinus platypoda (assembly GCA_903798405.1). NCBI lineage: Eukaryota > Viridiplantae > Streptophyta > Magnoliopsida > Lamiales > Oleaceae > Fraxinus > Fraxinus platypoda. The sequence continues at coordinate 7,916 of CAIGRT010028647.1, forward strand.
TTCTTCCCAAAAAAATGTTGGTTGCACCAAAAATAATATCAACATAAATTTGTACAATAATCATTTCGTTCTTTTTGGTTTTGATAAAAAAAAAGTAGTATCAGCTTTACCCATCGAAAATCCGTTTAACAGGATAAACTTGCTCAATCTTTCATACCATACTCTAGGAGATTGCTTTAAACTGTAAATAGCTTTTTTAAATTTGAAAACATTATCGGAATATTTGTAATTTTTGTAATTGGGGATTACTCTACAAATACTTCTTCTTAAATAAAACCATTTAGAAATGTACTTTTGACATACATTTAATAAAGAGTAAATCCTTTGTGACGAGCAAAAGTAAAAAGCATGCGAATGAATTATAATCTAACAACTGGTGCAAATATTTCTTCAAAATACATGTATTCTTCTCGATTATAATCTTAAGCCACTAATCTAGTCTTGTTACACACACTTATCTCATTGTCATATCATTTATTTCCAAAAACCTATTTAGTTTGATCATTTGGTCTAGTTATTAAATCTCAAACATGTTTTCTTTCAAAATCAGTTCTTTTTGTATAGCTAGAATCCAAATTTTTCAAATTTGACTTTTTTAAAATTCTCTGATTCAATTTATGAAATAAAAGCATAATTATTAAAATGATTACTAGTAAAAGCCCTAGCACTTGCACCTTTGGATGGATCATTAATGATGAGTTCTTTTGGATGAGAAGAGACAAACCTCCATTTCTTAGGTAAAGATTGATCACTTTGTACTTAGGGAGATTCTTCTTCATCTTATTGCACATTTGCTTCTTCATCATGTTGATCTGCAAGATTTTTAGGATCTTTCTTGTTTTAATTTTGAATGGTCATTTGCTCACAAAGAATCTTCAAACCTACATCATTATCAATATCTTTCTTTCAATCAAGATGATTATTTTCATCAAATGTACATGCATAGATTCTTCAACGACTAATGTTTTTTTGTTAAAAACTCTATGCATTTTTTTAGTAAATGAATATCAAAGAAAGATTCCAATATCGAATTTTGAATCAAATTTTTTCAAGTTTTCTTTTGTGTTTAAAATAAAACATTTACAACCAAATATTTTGAAGTAATCGATATTGGGAACTCTATTTTTTCAAAGCTTATATGGAGTTTTTGTTTTTGACTAACTAATTCTCTTCATAATATAACAAGTGGTGTTAACAATTTGACACCAAAATATTTTGGTAAATCATTTTAATATAGACTAAGTCATTTCTCATAATGTGCTATTCCTTTCTACTACTCCATATTGTTGAGGAGTTCTAGGAGCCATTGGTAAATCATTTTAATATAGACTAAGTCATTTCTCATAATGTGCTATTCCTTTCTACTACTCCATATTGTTGAGGAGTTCTAGGAGACAAAAAATTATGTTCATATCCATTAATTTTGCAAAAATCGTCAAACGCAATATTGTCAAATTCTTCACCATGATCACTTCTAATGGTTGTAATTGTGTATCCCTTTTCATTTTCAACATTTTTACAAAAGTGTTTAAATTACATTCAAAACTTCATGCTTTAGGTTCAAAAATAGGACCCAAGTAAATTTTAAAAAGTTATCGACAATGATGAATGCATAATGTTTACCATTTGAACTTGCAATTCTAGATGGTCCAAAAAGATCCATTTGGAGAAGTTGTTAAAATTTTGTAGTTGAAGAGTATTGCTTAAGTTTGAAAGAACTCTTCACTTGTTTTCCAAATTGGCATGCATCACAAATTTTGTCATTTTCAAATTTCAAATTAGGAAAACTTTTAACAAAGCAAATTTTAAAAAATTTTGAAAGTAGGTTCATGTTAAGATGATCTAGTCTTCTATGTCATAAACATGTATCTTATTTAAAACTTGACGAATAGTTTATTTCACTTTCAAATTCAATGTTTATGATATAAACATCCTTATTTCGGCTTCCTATAAGTATTACCTTTTTGGATGTAGCATCCTCAATAAGGTATTTAGAAGAATCAAATTTAATATGATAACATTTATCACATAATTGGCTAATATTAAATAAGTTATGTTTGAGATTATCCACTAATAGAACATTTTCAATAGAGGGAGATGAATGCTTACCAATATTTCCAATGCAAATGATATTTCCTTCGGCATTATCTTCAAAAGTTACATGATCTCCATCATTCTTTTTAAAACTTGATAGTAGCATTTAATCTTCGATCATATGCTTTAAGCATCCAACATCCAAGAACCAACTGTTCTTAATTTTCTTTGGCACCTACAAGAAATAATTTAATTTTTTTATTTTTGGCACCCATACAACTTTGGATCCTTGATAGTTAATTTTAATAGACTCTTAATCTGTTTGTCTTTTTTTTTTTAAAATATAATCACTTTTTTATTAGACAATTTAAGGCTATATGTCCATTCTTGTTACAAAAACTACATTTAACTTTTGGAAGAGTGGAATTTAATGGTTTGACAAATAAATTTTTGAGAGATTTTTGTTTCAAAAAAGATTTGTATCCAATTCCTCCTTTAACACATTTTTGTTCACCAAGCATTAAGTCAAGATTTTTTTTTGCCTTGAGTAAACTTGTAAACAACTTTAGTTAAATCTTCAATATTTTCTTTTAAAGAAAAAATTTCTTTAACGAAACTGTAATTGACTTGTTCTTTTTCAAGATCTTTTTCTGTTTCCAAAATTTTCTTTACTTCTTTTTAACAGAGAATATTGTTTCTTGAGAATAGAGTGATTTAGAACGAGTTTTTTTTTATAAGAGGTAGATAAATTACCATATAAACAATTATCATTTGAATTTACCTTATTATCAATAATCATGAAGCACATGTTGGCAATTTCATCTTGATTTTCATTTTGTTCATGGTCTTCATCATTACTCTCATCCCAATTTTTTTAGAGTGCTTTCTTTTTGGTGTATCCCCTCTTGTTGGGACATTCGGTTCTTTTGTGACCGAGTTTATCACAATCATAGCACATAATCTTTTTGTTCTTTTCTTCACAATTTTCTTTTTTCTTTTTGAACTGTCGATTGTTGCGAAAGCCTCTTCATTTCTTAACAGGACAAGATCACCGAGATCTTCATCACTCACGTTTTGACTTGATATGACTTCATCAATTGATGATTTTAAGGCAATTTGACGTGTAGGAGGCTCCTTCGTTTTTTCTTCTTTGCTCTATCTCTTTTTCTCCTTGTCTTGATGTGATTTAATTAATAAGTTATCAAAGTTCCATAGAGCTTCTCTAATGGATATGTGTTGATATCTTTCGTGTTTTCTATCAACATCCTTAATGAGCACCAATACTCTGAGAGAGACCTAAATATTTTGATCATAAGTTCACCGTCAGTAAATTTTTGATCAAAACCTTTAAGATCATTAACAATGTCTGTAAAACGAGTGATATTATCAACAATAGCTTCATTTTTTTTCATAAAGAAATTTTCAAAGTCTTTAACCAAAAGATTTGTCTTAATTTCTTTTACTTTACTGATACCAACCTGAATGATTTCTAATGCATGCCAAATATTATTTGCAGAATCACATGTGCTAATACGATTAAATTCATTTTTATCTAAGGCACAATAGAGTAAGTTTTTTACTCTAGCATTTAAAGACAAATTTCGTTTATCCTCTTCATCATACTTTTCTCTAGGTTTTGAAATTGTTTTATCCGGTTTACCATCAATTTCAATGACCTTTGTAGGCCTATAAGAACCAAACTCAATAACTTCCTAAATATTATAGTCTATTGATTCTAGCTTTTCATTAATTATAATGTGTACCATTAAAGAAGAGATAACGATATGTAGAATGTCTCTCAATATTTTGAAAATTAGAGTTAGCCATTATTTAAAATTGTAAAGTCTTAATTTTAAAATGAGCACCTTGCTCTGATTCCAATTGATAGTTCAAGAATGACTAACCAAAAGGGAGTGAATTGGTTTTTGAATTTTTTTCAAAAAAAAAAAAAATCATATCATGCAAGTTAAAAACAAATAGATCAATCAAATAATAAGCGTAAACAAAATAATGGTAAGTAAAAGGGAAGAGAGAGTACAAAAGATATAATTGTGAATGTTCGATCCAAACCAATGATATATATCCTCTGTTACCAAGCTCTCCATCACAAGCAATGTCTTTTCACTATATTAATTGACTTATGGTGCAATCGAAATTCTTACAATGCTTTCTGTGACTTATGAACAACGAGTATCGAACTTTATACAATGTTGAGCTTTCAAGAGACCTTAATATGACCCACAAGTTTGAAGAATGATTTTACAATTAATCTTCTCTTTTAATAAATGATATAAATGAATTAAGTATCAAGAGAGACTAACACTTCAATGAATAGTAACAAATGATAGCTTACGTATAGATGAGAAAATTTTGAATGAATATGATATTTCAAAATTTGATTCAATCAATCAAAGTTTTTCAATGTGAATAAGAAGATGAAATAAATGTAATGTAAGCTCTAATGATTTTGCTCAAGAGTTTTTCCCTTTAATGCACTTAAAAACTCTTGCAATGAATGCAAAATTTATAGAGGACAAGGAGCAAAATTTGTTTGAAGAACGGACGAGGTTCCGGTCGTTCGCCTCAAGTCCGGACATTCAAACTAGCCGCTACATGTTGAAATTAGAATGGTAAAAAATTTGACTATTGAGATAGTTAGATATGTGCCTGGTTATGGTCGATCATCCACCTTCATTGAATTTTCTCATTTTGGCTCCATTTGATCCGATTTGAATGTTTTGAAAAACGTATACTTTTGGTAAGTGTTTTCAACTAGTTTTTCAAGGTAATGATATTTTAAAAATATTATTTAAGTTCAAATATCAATTTGAAAATCAATCTTACCTTTGATCAGAAGATTTTAAGCAAGTGATTATCGAAATAGCTTTTAGTGCATAAAATCGTTTTAGTGCTTTAAATGGAGAACGAGAGATACAAATGGGTAATGAATGCCATTCGTGGTTGGAAAAGAAAATGTGAATATCATCTCCACTTCTGAAAAAAATCGTTACCTAACCAATGTACTACATGTTCCCAACATTAATAGAATCTTAGTATGTGGAGATCCCTTGGGAAAATCGAGCATTAAAAGTGTTTATGAGTCCAGAAAGCTAATACTATCCCAAAACGGAAAATTTATTGGAAAATGCTATTCTTTTGAAGAAATGATCAAATTATGTACTGTTGGCAATATGAATAAAAATAAAGTTGATTTGCTTATTTGATTTATTCTTTTACATTATATCATTGCTAGATTAGGTCATATAGGTGCTAGTACAATGAAACTAATGCTTAAATGTGATATGATTTCATAAAACAGCAATGAAGCTTATAAGTGTACAATATGTGTAGAATTAAAAATGACCAAGAAGCCTTATAAAAGTGTTAATAGGACTTATAAAGCTTTATAGCGATTTTAATTCATTTTGTGAACAATAAGACATAGTATATCAATGTTTTGCACTTAAGACATCCGAACAAAAAAGTTTGGACGAAAGAAAAAATAGAACATTAGTTGAAATGATAAATGCCATGTTAACTTTTGCTAAGTTGCCATTTTACATGTGGGATGAGGCATTATTAAGTGTACATAGAATTTTAAATAGAATTATTTCAAAATTCACAAAAGCCTCTTCTTATGAATTGTGGAAATGAAGAAAAATAAATATTGGATATTTCAAAGTATAGATGTGTCTTGGATATTGCACTTACACGGACCCTAAAGAACTAAGTTAGGTCCAAGAAACATTAAATGTACCTTTGTTGGATATGGTAGTAATAACAAATCATATAGATTACTAAATTTGGAGACCAATGTGAAAATCGAATCAAACGATGTGGAGTTATTTGAGAATTCACTATTTTCGAATAATGAATTAAGGAAAACCCATAAATAGAATCCTAACTCTAGTGGTCCACAAGCAGAAACATCTCCTAAAGATGTTAATTTATCTAGTGAACTTCAAAAAAGTAAAAAAAAAAAAATCTAAATAAAGACATTAGGACCAGTGATAAGAATGTTGTTCGAACAATACTTTTTGGTCTACAAGTGAAAATCGATCCTAATACTTACAAGGAAGTTATGACTTCTCGTGATAGTATCTTTTGGAAACGTGCAATTAAAGACGAAATGGGTTCAATTATGTCAAACAATACATGATAACTTATCGATTTATCATGCGGATCTAAACCTATTGACTGTAAATGGGTGTTTAGGAGAAAATATAATGTAGATGGTTCTCTTAATACCTTTAAAGTTAAATTAGTAGCTAAAGATTATCAACAAAAGGAATGAAATAATTAGTTTGATACATATGCATCAGTAGCTAGAATAACATCAATTAGGATATTATCGGCATTAGCATCCATATATGACTTGTGTGTTCATTAAATGGATGTTAAAACGACATTCTTAAATGGAGATTTCGATGAGAAGGTTTATATGGAACAACCAGAAGGGTTTGTTCTACCTTGATAATGAATATAAGGTGTGTAAGTTAATGAAATCATTATCGAGTTTAAAACAAGCACCTAAGAAGTGGCATGGAAAAATTGGCTTAACAATTGTCTCTTTTGGATTTAGGCATAATAGTGTAGATAAATATTTATATGCTAAAGCATGTGACAAATAGATTGTATTTATTTGTTTATATGTCGATGACATGTTGATTTTAAGTAATCATATGGACGGAATAAAAGAAACAAAGAAGTTTCTATCTTACACATTCAAGATGAAAGATCTTGTACAAGTGGATATCATATTGTGTATCAAAGTTACAAATCTAGTAAGGGTTATTATTTAAGTCAATCATATTATATAAAGAATGTGATAAATAAGTTCAAACACTTGAATATAAAAGAGTTTAGTACCTCTCTTGATCCAACCTCTAAACTTATAAAGAATGATGGAAGAACTATTGCTAAATTGGAGTATCCAAGTGTTATAAGTAGTCTTATGTATGCAGTTCAATGCATAAGACTGGAAATAACATTCACAATTAGTAAACTCGATAGGTTTACTAGTAATCCGAGTAAGGAATATTGGAAAGCTATTGGGAGAGTTCTTGGTTATTTAAAGAAGCCAAAAACTTAGTTCAACATTATTCCAAATTTTCCGGTGTATTAGAAGGAATTACTGATGCTAGTTGGATATTTAGCACTAGTGAAAACAAATCTACTTTAGGTTGAATGTTTACTCTTGGAGGAGGTACGATTTCTTGAAAATCTAAAAAAATGCATAACACATTTAACCATGGATCTGAATTCGTGGCTTTAGCTGACACTGAGAAAGAAGTTGAGTGGATTAAGGATCTTCTATATGAGATACCTTTGGGACCCAAGAATAAATTTTCGAAATTTATTTTATGTGATAGTCAAGCTACATTAGCAAAAGCATACAATGCGGTATATATACAAAGGAAAATCTAAGCATATGAGTCTTAGACATGAGTACGTAACGATGAGAATTTGGCGGATCATCTTACTAAACCTCTTAATAGAGATTTAGTAATATCAACATCGAGTAGGATGTAGTTGAAAGTCCTAAAAAATAAGATCCACCAATGGCGACAACCCTACCTGCCATTTCTAAAACAGTAATTCACGAGTTGAAGGGTAACAATAAGTTATTCGATAAGTGGATAGCTTCAGAATTGTTATTTTCACACAAGAACCCTATCGTAATCTAATTGTGCTGATTGTTACTTAAAAGAGGGTGGAGCTTTAAACTCTTAATAAAGTTCAATACTAAGTACAAGTATCTCCGAATGTAACAAATATACTAGATGAATTTCACCTAAATGAATTTCGAGGTGGTGCCGCCTCAATAGAGAGTTGGAGTTTCTCTTTTAAAAGTTCAACGAATAAGATGAATGCAAGACCATATTAGCGATAAACACGTTTGATGAACTTGTGAACTCGTGACAATCGTGATTGTGTTTTCACCGGTATCATCACAAGGAATACGTGGTTCAAAGCTATCATGCTACTTGAAATTTCGATAATACTTTGAGAGATTTACACTATGGTTATATTCAAATCGAAAGATATCTAATCCTTATGCATTAAGTGTTGCTGATTTGAATATATAATTTTAAACAAGTTGGGGAGTGTTGCTACTCGTATAGGGGCTGAGGTACATGCATCTCAGTCCTTGTCAAAGTCCATGTCAAAGAGCTCCTGTACAAGAAGCTTAATACTTGTTATATAATTGTTATACCACAATTAGGCTTTGAAGTGGAATGAATTGATGATAATGGAAGATGGTTTCCATTTTGCCCATGCGAACTATGGCCATGCAAACGCATGAGCCATGCCTGCAAAAACTACAGACATTTTGTGTGAACCATGCCACGCGAGAATGAAACTAGCCGTTAGACCAGTTTCACAACTTGAATTTTTGGTGCCTTTTGGTGAAAAGTTTTCAACTTTTCATGAATGTTTGGTACCATTTCTTGGTGTATGAATGAAAATCTATAAATAGGAGATATATTTTTATTTCTAAACACTTAATACAACAATTCATTCAATCTTTTATTTCTAAACACTTAATACAACAATTCATTCCATACAAGAAAGAGATTTCTTCAATCCTCAAAATATGTTCAACCTCATTTTGTGTTCTACAAGTTTTGGAAGATAAACACTAGTGCTTGAGTATTTTCTTCTTCAATCGTGTAAATCATTTTATGCGATTAAGTACCAAATTATCCTAGATGGGACAAATATTGTTTAAGAACAACGATTACGTATTTGAGCCTTATCGCCATGTTTTTTTGGATGTTCTTGATATATATTTTCTTTTGTTCTCTACTCCTATTCTTAACTTATATTCCAACAAAATCCATCCCTAAGATTTGAAATTCAAAATTGCATACTCAACCATGGATCCAAATCCAGCATCTCTTTGGATCTGAAATTGCACTTCTAAGATCTGAAATTCGAAATCCCGAACAAAGGTTTTGAGATTGTTTTTATTACTTTTTTAATTTAATTTCATGTTTGGGTTGCATTAATGGTGGTGGTTTTGATGGTGGATTTGGTAATTTCTTTGTAGTAACTTTAAGTAGATGGGTGGGTGATGGTGATAGTGATAGTGTAAGAAAATCTCCAAGAGACTCTTTAAATACAAAATACTGTATATTTTAGAGAGTCAATTCTTAAAAATAAGTTCCAATTTTTTTTTATTTTAACTTTTTAAAATAAAGAGTGTGTTTGACTCTCCAAATTTGGAGCCAGACTCACTGTCTATTATTAATTAACAATTATTGCATTTAACAAATTAAAAATTTCAATACTCTACAATTTAAATTATTCAAATAACATTTGAATTCATTGGCCATTAATATATAAAAAAATTAAGGAAAATTGCAGTGGCAGTCCCAAACCTTTTCATTTTTTTGCAAACTTTACCCTAACCTTTGTTTTGTGCCAACGGAGGTCCCAAACCTTTTAAAAATAAGCACCGGAGGTCCAAATGGATGGATTGACCATTAGTTGACCCAAAAAGTCAAATATTTAATTAATTTTGACCAAACTGATAAGGGCAAAATGGTCCTTTGCATTTTTATCATATTATGTAAGTTAAAAAAAATGAATTAAAAATCTCAAAAATAATAAAAAAAAAAAACAACTGTTTATCTCCTTCCACACGCCACCCCACCCACCCCCCACCACCACCGGTCCCATCGCCACATCTCCCACCACCACCACCCCGCCACCACTGGTCTCTCAATCGCGGGAGATGTGGTGACGGGACCAGTGGTGGCGGGATGGTGGTTGATTTTCCATGGGATGAGATGGGGTGGGGTGGGGTGGCGTGGGGAAGGAGATGAACATTTGTTTTATTTTTAATTATTTTTGGAATTTTTAATTCATTTTTTTAACTTACATAATATGAGAAAAATGCAAATGACCATTTTGCCCTTATCAGTTTGGTCAAAATTAATTAAATTTTGACTCTTTGGGTCAACTAATAGTCATCCATCCATTTGGACCTCCAGTGCATATTTTTAAAAGGTTTGGGATCTCCGCCGGTACAAAACAAAGATTAGGGTAAAATCTGCAAAAAATGAAAAGGTTTGGGACTGCTGCTGCAATTTTCCCAAAAAAAATTATGTTAAATAAGGAATGAAGTTAAATCAATAAATGTTCATTGAAAAACAAAAATAAAAAGAAATAAATAGTCAAAATAGAGAGCTTGTTAGAGTGTATAAAAAATTAAAAATATGTATTCTCTAAATTTAAAAATACTCTCTATTATGTATAAAATCCTCTTTATAAATGAAGAGTTTCTTAAAGATTCTCTACTAATAAATGTTACAAATGGTGATGACGGTGACGTTAGTGGTGGTAGAGTAACAATGAAAATGAATGTTAAAAGTGGTGGTTGTGGAGACGACTATGTAACACTAAATATTGCAAGTGGTGATAGTGGTAGTGGCAACGACAATCGAATTAGTGATTAAAATAGGTAAACAAATGTGTGTAATGCACTATGTTACAAGAGGTGGTTGACGGTGGTGAAAATAAACGACAAAATGTGCAACAATAGCACAATGTGTGCAAAATTCATTTTAAATGAAATTATTAAAGTGAAATTTTTTTAAAAACAATTGACAATAAAAAATGGTTTAAAAGTGTATTTGAAATCGGTTGTGCTATATATATCACAATTTACAGATTTGTTTATCAATAGATGATGTGAAGAGATTTGATTGTGTCAAAATCTTATCAACAAAAAAAAAAACTTTTACACTTTTTTTGACACCTCATCAATATGTAAAAAAAAAAAATGTAAATAGTGATGTACAATAAGCATTTTCCATTTGAAAAAAAAAAACTTTAATGTATTTGTTAAGTTCCCATTGGGAAAATTGCACTATTGGGCCACAACTTCTGAAAATGAGATAGTCAACATTTTTTGTTACTATTGCACAATCAATTTCATGGTAAGAACATTTTAAATCTCTATTACGTCACTACACGACCCTCTCATTTTCCATTTTGTGAAGTTAGGTTTTGCTTCTCAATTTGAATAGATATTCAAAAATTTGAAGTGGGACATATTCTTCATGAGGATCAACTAACAATTTGATGAAGACAAGTTCTGTTATTGGAAATTGAATTTGCAAAAAATAATGAAAGGTTGGCGACTTGTTGATATTAAGCCCATGTTTCATGGGGATTAAAATTAGATTATTAGTAGATTTTTATAGAAATTAATGAAATGTGTGGTTGAAAAGTTGTGGAACCTATAAAATATATAGTTAAAATTGATTGTTGATCTTAACTTAAATTAAAATATAGATTTTAATTAGTACCAAACATGGGCTAAAGGTTGGAAACCAACTAATTAAATGGACAATAAATTTTAACTCATTGTTGGTGAAATTGGGATCTAGGCCCTATCAAATACTAATTACTATGATTTACATTATTCTTATAAAGAAAGATATAAACAATACAAAAATAAATAAATAACCATTATATTTAGCTAGCTAGGAATATGCCTGGTTGATTGCTCCACTGAGTTGCTATTGATTGAAATTTTTTGTGAAAAATTCTATAGAACATTATTGATACAGTATCCACAAGATCTTTATTGTTATGCTGTGGAGTCTTATAGTTGTTGTGCAGAGTCAGTACGCAGATCGATCTAATTTCGATTTAAGAATTTTACCCTTGTAATTTTTATTTTTTCCTAATTTATTTTATAAATGGAGAGTCGTCATTAGGATTTTGTATTATCATAAAAAAAAAATCGAGAAATGTTAGAGAAGATAGGGTGTGGGATTATATCTTGTAAAATTCTTTTGATCATAGTGATTATTGTAGCAGTGGAAGAAGACTTAGTTTCGCACTAAATCGATACATATTCTTATGTGTCTATTTTTTCTTTCTACAATTTAATTGCTCTTAGAGGTATAAAATTAGGCTTTCTAGTTCTCAACATTTATAATTGTATATTATTTGATTGTATTTCTGTTTGCCTTACATTCCTGTGAGAGTTTCTTATATTTTAATATAGTCAATATTTTTCTTCTTCTTGAAGAAAGATGCAACAAGCTAGTCAGGGGCGGACCGAGACCATTTTTCTTGTGGAGTCAAAAATGAGAATTCAAAAATGTTTAGGTAAAAAAAAAAACTCTCAAAAAAAAATAAATAAATTTGTGGGGTCATTTGACCCCACATTACCCCATGTGGATCCGCCCCTTAAGCTAGTATCTCGAGCTATAGTTCCACATAGGGGTGGGCAAGGCCGGTCCTGTGATTTTCGGGGCCCGAGGCGAACTCTAAAAATTGGGCCCCCCAAGATCAACGTCAATACAAAATCCAACAGTGCATTATGCAACG
>CAIGRT010028659.1:0-12465 GCA_903798405.1 Fraxinus platypoda
CAAATTTTGTGGTTAGTTTCTGCTTAGATCAAGAATAATAATATGTGGTTAAGGTATTTTTAACTGACAAATACCTTTTCTTATAATAAAAAGAGTTTCTTTCTTAATACCGAAGAGGGGATGGACAGTGATTTTGTATTTCTTATTCTGTAAATGAGTAGTAGAAATTTCTGTTTATTTCGTATTTTATTTCTGAAGTTGAGGACTAATTTCGGAAATTTAAAGAAAGGTTGGGACCAATTCATTTTTAGTTGGGATTGACTTGCTACTAAAATTATAGGTCAGGTACCAATATGCAATTTTGAAAATGCAAGTGGAAGTACTGCGCTTTTAGACTTCCACGTGATATCCTCTAAAAATGAGTTCTATTTATGCAATGCTAAGCTGTCGTGGTTTTATTGTATTACTTGATTGATTGGTCCCCGTACTTCACACATTGTTAATAGTTAGTCCTTTAACTTGACATCAGTTAATAATCCGAATGACGGAAATGATGAGTTTACAGACCATTCAATGCAGCATCTAATAACATAATTGGTCCCTGAAATATACAATATGCCTCAGAAGGTCCCCTAAACAATAACAACATAATGATTTGTCCTTCAACTTAACGTCATAAACCAAGTTAGTCCTTTCATTTGCCTCTGCCATTCTATAACAAAAATGACGTGTTGGTAGGGATGTCAAAATGGTTCGCTGGCTCTGGCGACCCGTGGCTCAACCCGAGAAAAGCCAGAGTCGAGCCGGCTCGTGCTTGGGACCACCGACCCCATTTTTAGGGCATCGGCTCGAGCCAAGCCAGCCCATGGGCCCGTGTCACGGGCCATTTCGACCCCTCGAGCCGAGCTTTATTAAAAAATAGATTTTAAATTCACGCGCTATATAAATTGGAAATGTATTTTGAATTAGAAATTAGAAATATAAATATAAATTAGAAATGTATTTTGAATTTAATCATTTATTCATTAAGCATCAATGCCACGTAAAGCGGAAGTATTTATGTTTACATGCCACCTAGATAGCAATCTATGGAGTGCATTGGAGATGCTCGTAAGTTCCGGGTAAATAGAAAGACTTTCAATTTACGTGGTATTGATGTCTAATGAATAAACTTAAATTTCAAATTTCATCTCTAATGAATTTCGTCTATAATTAAAAAATTACCTCTAATTTACATTTAATAGGAGAAATATGAGAGTGAAAAACTAAGAAACAAGAGAGACAGAGAGAGAAATATTGTATTTTGCTAACTCACGTCATCTAAAAGACCTTTTATATCTAACTCAATATTTTACTTGTTCTTTGATATTATGTAGCCATCAGTTACACCAGTTAGTTATCAATATTTTAGCTGGGAACCCCTAGGATATTCTCGTGAGACGTCGATTCTGCCAGATTCAATGTGTTCATTCTTACTGTTTGGCCAAGGAGATAACAAGGTGGATTCAAATGGATTGAGCTTTTCAGTGCACTTGGATTTAGATTGAAGGCATTGACTGTTGTGTTGCATTTTTAAACTTCTCTTCATCTGGGAAATTTTCATGACATGTGAGGTCTTAAGCTTGAAATTGTTATACTGACTATGCTTTTAATCGACATTGCGTATATTTTCAAAAAGAATCCTCGAGTCCTTAGATTGTCATGTTTTCTTATATTTGACATGGGATAACTACTTATATCCGTCATGATCCCACCAACACGAAGAATTTTCCATCGAAAGGAAAACTTACCTACACATTATAGCATTTTTGTGTGCAGTTATTCTAAAAAATAAGCTTATGTTTAACACACAAAATTAGCTAGAAGATTGATTACCTTGTTATAAATTCGTGTGAGCAGCTATACTATTGAATTGTCACATTTGCTTTTAAGTATAAGTGAAGCAATTCAAATTTGGGCCCCATTATAATAACCTCTCAGTCTCTCACTCATAGTTTGACAATTCATAAAAATTAGTATTAAAGGTTAGTATATAACAAGTTCAATCTCTTTATATTGTCTTCCACTACTTAGAGTGCAACATTACTCTACGTCGTCTAGCAGCATGACGTTTGTATTGCTTTCCAACTACCTCAATTTCATGGTTCAAGTTACTCCGATATTGCTCTCTATTACTTGATGAATCATTTTTGCCTTTTTTTTCCTTTTTCATCTGAATACTAAGATGTTTCAGTTTGCTAGGGTATCAAAGTCTAGGGATGGCAAAAATACCTCTATTTGTCCTGCACTAAATCTTATTTTTATATTTAAATCGTATTTGAAAAATAAGAAAATAATATTAAAAAAAAACAAATAAATAAGAGAGTAAATGTAAATTTTATAATAACTTTGTAGTCCCTGTCTCGTTCCCACCCCACCTCTTGAAAATCCCGACGGGATGGAGGACTAGGAGGGTCATCCTAATTGTGCCCCACGCTATTGCCATCCCTAATAAAGATTGGTACCCATAGCACATAGAGGTGGTGGAGAAAAGAGAATATACTCAATCTATAAAAGCATATACTATTAAACATTCCCTAACTTACTACCTTGATTGTGAGAGTTCTTGCAGGGTAAAAAGAGATCGACATCATTGCTAGTAAGTTTCCAGTATCAACATTTGCACACAATTTTTATTGATCAATATATAGTTAGATGTATAGTTTCTCTTATGAAAAGTCTGAATGGTAGAGTGTACTTGCAGAATGAATTATATACATGGAGATCCCAAAAAAAAAACCCCCAATTTCATGACTATTCTATTTTAATATTCTTGGAAAAGGACTTTTTCCAATGGAAAAGAATTTCCATGTTTGAAACTATATATCTATCTTTGATTATATATATGTGAAACTACATTATTTTAGAAGTATAACATATTAAAAACTAAAAAGAGAACATACTAATTTTTCATCAAATATTTAACACGTGTCGGTTGTTCACAAACAAATTACTATGAGACTTGAACTCAAAACATTATCTACTATGAGCATATCGAATCAATTCATACAAAAGTTAAAATCGTTAATGAAGAGACATTTATTTTCTAAATTTAATCTTCAAGAGTATAGTAGATGGACTAAATATAGCAAATCCATGAGTGGTTTATTACCTCCCCCGTTTGGCTCCCATTAATTTATAATATATTTTTCTCTCTTCTTTTTAACCACACATTCTTCAAAAAAATACTATTTCAAAAATCATAACATCAAATAATAAGGGCCAGAGGTTATTCACTTTATAATCTTTAAGGTTGAAGTGGGGTCCATTTGGTTGTACTTGTATTTTTTTTCACTTCTTGTAGAAGAGTTACATAAAGAAATTACATTAATTAGTGTTTGGAAATTAATTTCTAAAAGATTTTTCTCTTCTGGAAAAGCTTTTATAGGAAGCCACATTAGAATAACTTTTTCTAAAAGATCTTCTATCTAAAAATAATAATTTTATAAAATTAACAAAATGATTTAAAAGTAGATTTTGAGTCTTAAAATCTTATTTTGACTTCTCAAAAATCATATTAAACGAGCCGTTCTTTCCACTATTACCAACTTTTCTTGCTTTACTTAGGCTGGCAATTCTCATTTCACATACCTTTTTCACCTTTGAAATTTTTTTCTAAATTCTATTTGCACAACTTTATGTTCTTTATGACTCATCATATGTCTTCTAATTGCATCTAATCTAGCCCACATGAGGATGCTACTTGTACCTTTATTTTATTTGATATTGGACAATTTTTTTACCTATTAACTCAAAGTTGTCACATGAACAAATGAATTAAAGTAGTGCAGTGTGGGTGGATGTGTCAATCTTCCTTAACCAATCCAATATACCAAACACTTCCATAATCATTAATTATTTTGATAACATTTTATAAACATGGAAGTCTACTTCATGTCCTAACTTTTTTTGCTTTGCTTATGCTTATGCTTAATCATATTTAACTGTACATATCTTTATCACTAATCACTTTTCTTATCCTAATTGCATGTGGGAGGATTTACATTACTTTTACCTTTTGTTTTATTTGTTGATATTTTGTTGTCAATTTTTGACCTATCAATTATAAGTTATCATATGAACATGTGAAAACGAGTAGTATGACAAGCACACAAATCTCGATGTTAAACAATAACATATTAATTAATTAGTCTTGTTCTCTATCTATTTGAAGTCGATTACGTGAAAAAAAAATTTCCCATTTTATTTACTAGATTTACTAGAAGATCCAATATAATATGCCGAACTAGTCTTAATATTTGATAGCGTGGACCACGTCGAATATTGTGAATATTAGAAAATGTTAGGCACGTGCTATAGTCGATGATCCTTAGATTTGGTATTCGATAATTAGAAACCAAAAGATTAAACACAATAGAACATTTTTATTACAAAAGTGCTAATTGTGAATAATTCCCACGAGAGGCAGATCCAAAAATTCGAGTGAATTAGGATGTTCATTGTCCGTTGACTGTCAATGATCATAATAGCAAAATTATTAATTAAATAATTTTAAAAAAAATCAATCAATATATAAATGCACTAAAACTCCGTAATTTTATTGGCCTCTTGTATGCAAACTAATTTATGTTTCATTCTTTCTCCTTCACAGAACCACTACCCCACCACCAATACCATGTGTGTATATGTGATACTCTAAAAAGCTAGACGTCTTTCTAAAACGAGTCTTACTAAATATCTTAGAATGGGATTAGTTAATGAATAATGATGGTGGTGAACCCTAGCGCAGGCGAGCGCGTACGGCCACTACTCATTTTTTTCTCGACTGAGTTAACATGGGCGATCGCCCTAATTTATCGGGTATTGGCTCCACCCCCTGATTCCAACCATATGTTTTAGCTAGATACAGGGACCGATCATCTGTTTATGTAAGCATGTCCAGAGTCATATTTGATACGGTGCAGTGGATAAAATAAGAGAAACGCACGTAAACACCTCTGATCTTGTTTCTTGTGCGGTAGTCCGAATTGGAGGTTTTTTGGCAAAATATTTAAAACAAAAAACCCAATGTAAGAAGTTTGCATAACTCTACTCTTAGGTTCGTAAAACTGGACTAAACAAAATGGAAAACTATCAAAGAGTACCACATACTCGATTCTAACACGAAGTACTAAAATTATCTTAACTAGGTGGAACTACTAAAGATGTCACAAACCATAATACTTCGGAAAACAAAGAGTCTTATATATATATATAAGAGAAACAGAAGTATTTTTACTTGATACGGGATTCAAACTAATCCTATAATTAACAGGAATTAAAAAGCATAACTTCTGGTCTTTGGTGAATCTGCAATTCTGAGAGTTTCTTGAATGAGCTTTCGAGCCTTTCTGCTTCTTATTTCTATTCTCATGCTCTCACTCTTTTCAATCTTGTCATATGATTTCTTCATCTTCATACACCTCATCACTTTCGACTTCAAGCTCCCCATCAACCTTTCAAGCCCCATAATCAAAATACTTCAATAAGTTAACTTGTGAAAAGAAGTAGAATTGCTCAGAGAGAGAGAGAGAGGAGCTTGGGAAGAACCAAGTGTGAGGTAATATGAATGGATAATTATTTATATCAGATGTTTGGCTAAGCTTAAAAAAAAGTAACTTTTTCAATAAATACTTATGACATTAACTTTTAAGTAATTTTTATGTTTACCTGAGGTTGGAAGGCAGATCAAGGCATCAGGCAATTGTGCAGTGTGTGGCCTCCTGACACCATGGCTAGAATTGTCTTGTACCATGTCCATGTGATAAAAGACTACCTTTTTAATTTTATACTATGAAATTTTTTGTCTATTTTCATTCAACATACAATGAATCTAATTATAGAAATTTATGTCTTCTAGATAGATGACAGCGTTGGGAAATATTTTGTAAATCAGAATTATTTTGCCTAAGAATTTGATCGAGTAAAAGAGCATCTTCAAGATTTCTAAGCCAAGAGTTCTCAAGGTCAAGACTTCATCTTGTAAAGCGGTAATTAAATCCATCGAATTCCCATGTATTGAAGAATGCAAATTAGCTTGGCTGGAGATATATGAGCAATAGATATATAAGAGAAATAATTTAATGAGCAACGATGCTCATCTTATTTTAAACATCGATAATATATCGTATCAATGTATTGGTGAATAACAAATTTAATTCAAATGTTGAGACCCACCATAAATTTATTTATCAATGAATTGATATATTATGTTACTGGTGTTTAACATAAGATAAGCACCAATGCTCATTAGATCATTCATCGCCAATCATGAATTGAAATGATATATTATCAGTGTTTAACATAAGATAAGTATCAGTATTCATTAAATCATTCATCATATACACAATATATGATCAAAATTTATGGAAGAAAATGATGTATTCTCGATTAAATTTGATTTCATAGACGCAGTATTATATTTCATTTTCACTATGTAGACAGAGATTTTTTTATACAATAGACTTAGAACATGTTTAGGAAGTACATATAAACCGTTTAAATTATAAATAGATAGAAATGAATGATGGATAAATGAATAATACTGGTGGATTATATAAAATGTGTGAATAAAAAGTGATTTGATTTAAAGTGTTTATAATTTAAGCACTTCCCAAACAAACATTAAGTGTAATTTTTCTTTAGCAATCATAACAAGATATTAATTCCATAATAGCAAAAACTAAGCCACAATAAATACTATTTTTTTCAAAATTCTTGCCGTTATCAAATGAATATCTATTTCTAGGTATGAGTTACATAAACTATCATGTATATCAACTTTTCACATAAATTCTATTTGAGAGTAGTGTCATACTATTTAGAGAATATTGCATCGTAAGTGCTCAACGTATTGTACACATTGTAATGAAGTCCATAAATTGAGAATCGTGCGCAAATTTTCCTATTATTTACTAAAAACTTCATGTATTTTGAAATTTAGATTTTTTGTCTTGGGAAAATTAACATACTTGGTATTATATGGGATGGGGAGACAAATTTTAAAATGAAATAGCCATAAGTTTATTATTTGTTTGAAATGTTAAATTTAATAAATTGTTACAATTTTTTTCCCCTTTTTAATTAACCACAACAAATTGGAGGGTGTTGTGTGAGTTGACAAAAAGGGGTATGTCAAGTCGTTTTAAAAGCTATAAATGTGATTGTGAAATGAGGTATAGAAGCACCCATCAATTTGATAAATAAAAAAGGAATTATACTTTTTTCTCTTTTTAATTTTATCGTTTTGGGGTGTGGTGAAATGTCTTTTTGCAGGCATTATCCCGATACAAAACGAAGCCTTTTGAAGAATTGTCAATTTTTTCCTCAAAAGCTGCACTAATATGGGCGAAAAAGTTTCGAGAAACATCATAATTGTGTTGTCATTGATTATATATACAAGTATATGTTATATCCACAAGTTACGTGACATGAACGTGATAGAGGGAGTCCCACATTGACCAACTTGACATTAATTATTCAAATTGAATTGAGCCTATTAAATTAGGTAACAACGTGCAACCTATTATAGGGCTTATACTTCGTCCCGCTTCAACAACCCACTTGGCCCATATTAATTTCTCTATATATGTGTGAATTCATTTTGTTGGGTTGTGTGCTCATATAGTATATTTTGCCATGATAAAATAATAATTTATAATAAATAAATTGTGGTTTAATTTATTTATTATTGAGTATGCGAATTAAAATGCCTATGATCACTTGTGATAATAAGTACTTGCTTTGAGAAGTACAGTGTGACACAATTTATATTTTGATCATAAATAATTTGTTCACAATCAATGTGTAAGGATTGGCACCTCGTACTGAAGGTTGTAATGTTGATCGATTCACTATTCAGGTTTGTGATTTGCTCTTATTACAAAAATAGTTAAAGGTGACACTAGGACACTTAGAGTGTATTGAATAAACCACGTGTCGAGTTTAATTCTATAGCATGATCGTGTAAATTCCACTTGACCGTTGTGTATTATATATATATATTCGTAATTTTAATGGTTCTTTGATTCACCAATGGTGAGATCAATTTGATTGGTCAAATACCTCGATGAGCCGAACTTGAGAATGAGCGAAGTACGGGACACGAATTTGTGTCGGGGAACTGTCACTCTGAAAAATGGGTATAGTGACTATTTAAATATTTTCTATTGAATGGTTAAAATCTAAACTCAGTGTTTAGCGACTGCTAAACTTCGACATCTGTGATTAGTTTGTAGGGCCCGTTAAAGGAAATGGTACTTAAGTTGGTGAGAATAATTAGAAGGACAAAATGGTCATTTATGCTTATACCTAATTATCGAATCTCGAATGGGGATAAAATATATATACGACATGTCAGATGAAAGCATTACAGATTTATTGGCTTCAGTAATCTTATATATTTCAAGAATTCAGTCTTTTGCCTTTAGTAGAAAAAACAAAGACTAATAATTAGATTGGATGGTTCATGATCGACTAGACAAGATCTAATTATTGGAACTTGGATAATATATGTCTGATCTGGTCCATGTGGTAGCTTTATAAAGTATTGGGACTTAACTACAGTAATTATAATAGTTTTAGGCTTAATTGTAATTACAATAAAGTTTTGTACTTAATTGTAATTGCCATAAAAATTTAANAAGTTTTGTACTTAATTGTAATTGCCATAAAAATTTAAACGTAATTATAATTGTAATTGAAGTTTTAGGACTACACATATAATTAAATGTAACCTAATTGGATGTGAAGTTTAATTAAAACTCTAATTTGGATTTTAATTAAGACTCTTATTTGAAATTGAAATTATTATTCTACATAGATTAAAACACCTTAATCTCTATAAATAGAGATTAGTTGGACATAAAAATCCTAGAACAATCATAATACATAATTCCATAGTGTTCAAATTTGAAGAGAGAAAAATAATTATTTTCTTGCTTTATTCAATTGTCTAGTCCAAGAATTAGTTCTTGATTTAATTAAAAGAAGGAACCCACTCACGGTGTAGTCTTGATTTTGGAGAATACCATAGAAGATTTGGAGGTTTGAAGCATCGAGTTTTTGAAATCAAAAAGCTGGAAGCCCGTGATTCAAAAGTTGGAAGTTCGTGAATTAGAATTAATTCAAGAATTGATCGTCGAATTTGGGTAAATATTCGAATTATTTATTCACGATATAACATACACGTGAACATTTAGGCGATTATGTTTATTGAATTAAGGATTTTTTAAATTTCTGGGAAATTCTGCTTCCGCATTCAAACAATTGGTATCAGAGCAATCTAAATCGTTCACGTGCTTGTTATTTCTAAATCTTGGTTGCATGTTCTAATCGAGCGATGTCTATGAATAATTTACTATATTTTGATTGAATGATTGGATTATTTTAAACTGTGAACCAATTATTTCTAGACAGTTCTTGATTGTAATTCGTTATTTCACGTCTGTAACAAGATAGGTGGATTACAACTACATCAACTTGATTTAATTTTCGTTTCAATTGGATTCAAAATTGTGAGCCTATGGGACATAAGAATTATATAATTCTTGTAGTTGAATCTTTTAAATTGGTTGAAGATTGAAGACAAAGACTTGAAAACAGAGGACGAAGAATTTACCAAAAAACAATCAAATTTTGTATTGCGCAGACAATGGACAAAATTTTATCTACTGCAGACAGATATGTCCGCTGCACAAATAGTTTTCTGTCTATGTGCAGACATTTTTCTGCCCTCGAGTTTAATTTTACGAATCAGATCGGATCTGAATAAGTCAAATTTGAAATTAATTAATTTTTTCAGGTACGGTAGCGGAGTCTTATTGCTGTTGTGGTTGCTACCATTAGATCCTTGAAGATTTTTTGGGTTAAAGATTTAGATTAAATATTAGGCTTGTGTTCAATTAGTCTCTAATTTAATTCTCGAGTCGTTTTGGACCGCAAATAATTATTAATTTATTGTTTTATGAATTGTTTAAATTATTGAATATTGTCGTTCTAGACATCGTGACATATAGATTTATTTATGGCATAGTTCATGATACTATGAATATGATGCATATCATTGAACAACAATTTTTCTTTGATTAATTTAATTTAAATTAATTTTTCTGAATAGAAAAATCTTAATAATTAAATTGCATGTGAATTTGATTAATGTGAACAGTTAGTAGTTATTTAAAATTAAAATCCATTACTTTAAAATATTGAGTAGGATAAGGTGTTTATTTAAATAAAAACACATTGTCTCATTTGATCAATCAATAAGTAAAGTAACACGTTTGTCTCGTGTCGGTATTGCAATGGACTCCCTATGGAGGACTGTGTTGTTTAAGTTGCTTGATTGGATTTTTTATAATTTGTGATCATCCTATAGATGGAGAAATTATTTTCAAGTCTTTAGAGATTGAGACAAAGATTATGTATTCAAATCGGAATTATCTACAAACCTCCTATAAAGACTCTCGTTTATAATTTTGGTGACCAAATAAAACGATGTTAAGCTTAATATAGACATTTGTTGTCAGATATAATTTGTCTAGTGGGAGGGTCTTAACTTGATCAATGGACACTGACATTTCCTATAGAGAGGCATGTTGGTCACAAGGATCAAGTTATCGTTGCATTGTTGTAATTAGATGGATCTACATATGCATTCATGCATCATATGATAAAGTATTATTCGCTGCCCAATTTTAATATGCAATAAATGGTTATTTTTCAACAAAATGTATCTCAGCGCATTTTCCGTTATTCTAAAACAAAACCAACTTGTCGGGGATAATTATGTAGATTGGAAACGTAATTTGATGTTTGTGTTTATTGCCGAAAAACTTGATTTTGTACCCGAGAAGGAATGTCCCAAAGAACCTACTGAGACGACAGGCAAAGCCAAGAGGGCTACGTATGGTAAGTGGATCACAGCTGACAAGATGGTTCACTGTTAAATTTTGACATCAATGTCAAACGTGTTACAGCAAAAGTTTGAAAGTCATGAGACCTCTTATGACATACTAGAAAGTCGAAGGGCATTTTTAGACATCAAAGTAGGAGGGCTCGTTTTGAGGCCGTCCATACCTTTCAGAACATCCGCATGAAACCCGGAACTTCTGTGAAAAATTATATGTTGACTATGATTGCACACTTCAACGTGGCGGAGAATTCGGGTACAACTATTGATCGGGAAACTTAAGTTGATATGGTATTGAATTTTTTTATCTGATATGTTTTCACAATATATTGTAAACTATCACTTGCACAAGATGGATATGACATTGACTGAGTTGATGAATGAGTTGCAAAATGTGGAAAGTGGTCTTAAGGGTAAAGGTGATAATGCTCATGTGGCAATTTCTAGCTCCTCTAGTTTCAAACCAAAAGGCAGAGTTGAAAAGAAGATGAAGAGATCTAGCAAAAAGCCAAACAACAACAAAAAGCCTAATTCAGTTAAAACGCCGAAAGGCAAATGTTTCCACTGTGGTCGCAAAGGGCATTGGAAGAAAGATTGCCCTGATGCACCAACTAAAAAATAGGGTGCTGGTGAGTTTTTTATTGCTAAGTCTCTTTGGTGGCCGATTCTACAAATTCTTGGGTTGCGGACTCTGGAGCCACTAATCATATATTCATGTCTATGCAGGTGCTTAAGGAGAGCAGAAGACTCAGCAATGGCAAGTTTAAAATTATTGTCAATACAGGGGCTATATTTTTAGTAAGAGCAGTAGGAGTAGTTTACTTTTATTTCAGTGGTGGTAGGTGATAAGTGTGTTTTTGCATACTTATTTAATACCTAAATATATTTATTATTGATAAAAAAGAGAGAATTTCTACTCACAATTATGTAAAAAATTGCTTTTGTAGGTAAAAATCGCCTAAATGAGAAAGAACAAGACAAAAGGAGGAAAAATTGACTGAAAGTGTGCAAAATTGTGAATTTGGGAACCAAATTGAACAAAGTATAAAGTTGAAGGATCTTGAATGCAATTTATGAAGGGTATAATCAATATGAACGTCAAAATTTGAAAACCAAATAGTGTAAGATCAAAGTTGAGGGATCTAACAATTATCTCGGGGTTTGGGCTCCAATTTTTTAAAAATAGTTTGAAAATTTAAAAACCCTTTTGTGGACACTACATCAGCTTCTCCTTCCTTGCTGATTTTTTTCTTTTCATTTTTCTTTTCTTTTTCTTTTTCTTTCTCTTCTCTTTTCATTTTCTTTTCTTTTCATCTTCTTTTGATTTACTTGTAATTTTGGGGGTAAGATCAAGAGCACAAGGTGAATAAATCTAAGGATTTGGAGAAATATTTGGGAAAGTCAAGGCTAAGTTTCAAAAAAGGGTTTTATCTATAACTTTTTATTTTCTCAATTATTTTGCCATATTTGTAATGTATTGTTATAAATATTCTCATATTTATCATTTGTATAAAATGGGCTAGTTATTTGTGTTGACCTATGGTTAATCATAACCATAATGTTTTGATTATAACAAA
>CAIGRT010028668.1:0-13334 GCA_903798405.1 Fraxinus platypoda
AAAAATTTAAAATTTTTTAATAAAAATCTGATTTTGAAAATGTCAAACTTATTTTCTTATTTTTGAAATAGGCTAAACTTATTCTCTTGAATATGTAATCTTCCCTTAATTTTATTCTTTTGGCCCAATATTACTTTCATGATTATTTATCTTATTTATTAAATCATCCTTTTTAATATCAAAATCATAATTATTCTTTTGTTCCAAAATTACTTCATGACTCATTATTTTATGAGAAGATTTCAAAACTAATTTCAAAATTAACAAATTTGTACAAAACTATCAAAAATTAGACGATCATACAATTTGTAAGTCACAGTTTACATACAAAGCCACAAATTACACAAGGTCTCGGTTACATACCACACAATTATGAGTCACAATCAGTGTGTTAGATCACAAATCATACAATTAATAAGTCATAAATTATTTATTATTCATAAATCACACAATTATCTGATAGTCACTGATTTTGAGAACAGAAAATTGCAACATCAGTCCCTAATATTTTTAATTTTTGCAAACTTTATTCTAACCTTCAATTTGTGCGCCAGCGAAGGTCCCAAACCTTTAATAAATATGCATTTGGTGTCCATCTGGATGGAAACCGTCCATGAAACCGTCAATTTACCAAGAAAAATGATTTTGACCAAATTTGAGAGGGGCAAAATGGTAGGTTTAAATTTAATACAGTAAATAAATAAACAAAAAACCAAAAAAAAATAAGAAAGGAAACAAAAAAGGGGTTGTCTTCTTCACAAACCCCCCATTCCCACCTCCAGCGCAATCGCCGACATCTCCGTCGACGAACACGTATAATGCTTTCCGATTTGAACACATACAACATGTTAAACCCCCGTTTCAAATGGATCAAACACATACAACACACCCAAATTGAACCAGTTTGATTTTCTAGGATTTACTTGAAAAATTCATTGAAATTGAGGTCTATCTTTAATAGCTCTGTCAAATTTTCAATGGATTTTGGTACAATCTTTGAACCCATTTTCACTCAAATCAAGAATCTTCAGTTTGAACAAATTCTTGAAAATATTTGAAGAAATTTCACCTTCAAACTTGTTTCTTGAAAGTGTAAAGCGTTCAAGATTAACTAATTCACCAAATCCACCAAATCCTCCTAGGATTGTCCCAGAAACATTGGTTTCAGTCAAAATCAGCCTTCTTAGACACATTATTTTCCATCGAATGAGCCAATATAAAGCTTGATTTTCAATGAAAATTAGCTCTTCCAAAATAGAGTTTTGAATAGATAATTGAGAAAAATCTAGAAATTGGATTCTTATTTGGGTAAAGCATTTGTAGAAGAAAAAGTTTTTTGAAGCGAGAAAGTGGGCAAAGAAGAGAAGGGTCAATGGTCACGGCTTCGACCACCACTCCACCTTCTCCAACAAATTAATCCCAGAAGCAGATCCCTCAAAAAATTGTTATGTAGGCTATGGATTTTAGGAGAAGACGAAGATGGATGGGGTCGGGGTGTTGGAGTAGATCTTATTTAGTTTTATTATTTTAATTTTCAATATTTATAAATATACAAAGTTACAATGTTACCCCTTTTAATTTGGTCAAAAATAATTTTCTTGGTCAACTGACGGTTTCCATCCAGATGGACTCCAGATGCATATTTATGAAAGGTTTGAGATCTTCACTGGCACAAATTGAAGGTTAGAGTAAAACTTGCAAAAATTAAAAAGACTAGAGAACGCTATTGCAGTTTTCCCTTTTGAGAATGTGACCAATTACCTGACCAGATTCTTTTCAACCCCACCTCACCCCTTCTATGGCATTTTTTTCTCTACCTATATATCCCCAATTTCTCTCTCCATTTTGCTTCTATTTCTTATCTATATACTGAATTAATAGTTCAACTGATTTTTATGTTTTTTAATCTAATAATATGGAAGAGTTGAAGAATAAGAAGAGGTTGCAAGAGGAAAGGAGATTAAATCAGAAATTGATTTCTCAAAGCAGGAGAGGCTGAGGGAGGATCTACAGGAAAATTTGAATGACAAAATAGATTTCTATAAAAAGAGTTAAAGATTTCGACTCGTTTATGAAGAGCTTTCAGAAAATAACAGTTTTGCCGAAAGTGAAGATTAAGGAATTGGTGAATCTGATGTCAAATTTTGGCAAGTCTCAACTCGAACTAGAGTACTCGTTGGAAGCGCCTGACAAAGAGCTTCAGCTTCCACCTTCTTATGCGTCTCCCAATGGGGTGGAGAATGAGCAAAGAAACGAGTTTTTGTTGCTAGGACATATATTGGATGAGATGGCATGGGATGAAGCCCCTTTTAGGCTCCATTTTATTAAAAAAAAATTCGCTCACTTCTTTTCAATCACATTCTCCAATAAAATAATATTGTACGTAAATTTAAAAATTTTCTTTATTTTTTAATCACACGTTCTTTAAAAAATCACTATTTCAAAATGTGTTTTTTGTCAAAATTTGATTTTAACAAAGTCCAAACAAAAGCGAAGTGTCATGAGATATACTTGATTTTTGAAAGAAAAAAAATTTATTACCTGATTTATAAAGTTGAAACTTCAAAAGTAAGATTTAAAATAATTCTCTTATTTTATTTACTAAATTCCATTTTTTTTTTTTTTTTTGGCTATCTTTATTGTTAACCACTAGAAATCTTGAAATTAAATTGCAATTTTAACAAATTTCGTGTATATACTTTTTTCCATATTTTTTAACTTATACCATATGTACTATCGTACTTGATCTTAATGATGAACATATTATCCAATCTGAATAGAACGTGCTAATAGTGTCCCAAAGGTTTATCAGCTAGTTTTGACACGTTCATACATTACAATTTAGACCAAACTAAATTAAAAATAAACAAACATATTAAATAAAAGTAAATAAAATACTTGCAACGTCTAGTTTAAATATTTTTGAAATTGGACTAGGAACACATTACTATTACACGTGCTGGCTAACTTGAGGTCGAGATTTTCAGCAAATAAAGGACCTCAATGAACAATATTGGATGTGTACTTAAACTAGATATTCCGATTTTCTACTAGCCGCTTCAACAATTACCTCAACTCTAATTATAGTTCTGAGCATGATAAGACTTTGCCAACTCCGAGATCATGGGCTTGTAGACTTAACTTAATTGGACCTTATCGGACAAAGTTATCCAACTTTAGCTCAAACGACTTCAATCAAAAGGCACAATCATTTAGAAGTAAAACGAGGGCTCAGAACGAGTTGAGATCTACCCCTTAGCTATCCCCTAATAGAACTTCAACACGTCATTACTGTGCAAATAGCAAGATGATCATACATTAAGTGATGTCGCCTTTGAAATGTCATCTTGCTATTTGCTAACACTATCCGATTTAGTGACATGTCTAAGTTCTAGTGATGGACAACCAAGGGGGGCAGGTAGATGGGGACAACATACCTCAATTAGGCTTTGAACATGCATCATTTTTACAAAGTAATATAAATGTAAAGATGACGTGTAAGAACTATCCATTCAAGTAATAATGCAAACAGAAATGGAAAACTAACAAGAATTTGATATCTTGTAGTGATAAAAAAAAAATTAAAAAAAAAAAATGTTGTACAAACAAACTACTTGAAAATTCTAAAAACTCGAAAATATTTATGCATTGCAATGGATATATTTTGTATGATAAAGATTGTTTACTTGTTGAAGAACAGACCTCTCTTCTTCCCTTTCTTCTTTTCACCAGCCTGCACATTTATGTTAAAACACATCAATGCATTGCGACGCAAGACCATTTACCACCACTTGATTACATATAAAAAAAAAAGGGCATAAAAGCATCATAAATACAGAGCGTAAGCTAGAGGGGAAGTTTTGCCATAAAAAGGAGTAGAGATAAGACTTGCAAGGTACTAGTTTCCTCTCATCAAGCTCGTAAGATGTCCATCAAACACAACTCGCTTGCTATGAGCAAAAAACTTGCATTGCTAGCCCCTTAGTAAGTTTATTTTCTAACCGTTTCCCTGAACAATCATATGGACTATGGAGCGCACGTACGGCCATTCACCATTTTCTCCTTGATGAAGCACCTATCAATCTCAACTACTCTGTTCTATCATGTTGAACACGATTATGTGTTATTTGATGGCAAATTTATTGTCACAATTGAGCTTCACATGATTGTTAGTAGCTATCATCAAGTTTAACTAAAGAAACCTTGGCCGCATCTTGCAAATCCCTTGTGCCATAGCCTCGAATCCTGCTTCTAAACTAGATCTAGAAACCAATTATTGGTTTTTGCTTCTCAGAGTTACTACATTACCACCAATAGTGATAACCCAAAATTGACTTACTGTAACAGAGCCATCCCTGTGTCACATCATAATGTGCTTCCTCACCTAGATGATTATTATTGGAGAAAAACAAGCCTTTATCTAGGCCAGGAGTCATTTAAATCTCCGTAGGAACTTGGCTGGAGAGAGAATGGACTGTTTGACTATGCTTATTGCGAAAGCAATAACTGGTCTAGTGTGAGACAAATAAATTAGTCCGCCCACAACCTTTTATTACATTTCTTTATCAACTAACCTTTTCAAATGGTGCCGAGAACTTGTAATTCGCATTCACGGGAATATTGCTACCTTGAAACCATACATGTTACATCTGTTGAAACTTGAAAGATGGAACAAGTACTTTTTTAAGACTCAAAATATTTCTTGCTTGCTCGAATCCAGCAGTTCAATACCTAAGAAATAACTTATATTCCCTAGATCTTTAATTTCAATTGATGTTAACTTCCTTCACATCATCACCAATTATAGCAATATTATCAACATACAATAAAAGAATGACAACTTGCAATCTATGGCATGTCTAAAGAGCATGTATGATCAAGTTGCCAGTGTATTTATGAATCCACTTTTTAATCATTTCAAACCATGTTTCTAAGATGCTTCAAACCCTAGAGAGATCATTTCAATTTGCACACACTGTCTTTCCAAAAGAGAGATTTTTCCCATCCAGTTGATGCAGAGACCACTCTAGAATAGCTGCTAAGGACAATAGGTCCTGTGTAGAAATCATCTTTACTTCCAGTTCTAATGTCATCTGTTGGTCAATTCCATAGGTCCAAGTGAACTCCTTAGCTATCAGTTAGCATTTGATGACATAATCATTGAATGTAACAATAAACAAATTGGACAAACAAGTCATATGATTTGCATACCTGAATCAATTATACAAGGATTTGATCAATTATTTGCTCGGGAAAGTCGGAAGAAGGAGAGGTAACAAAAGAGGATTGAATTTGGCATATCAACATGTATAATTGCTAGATAAGTTAAGAAAGGAGATTCAAAAGTCTCAGTGGAGTTACACTGGTTCTTTGTTGGATCAGTTGCCCTTAAAACCTATGTCAACCGATTCAAAGACTTATTTCCCTTTCCCCAATTCTGTGGATTCCCATGTATTATCCAACAAAGTCTCTCTATAGTGTGCTGAGACTTATGATAAATATCAAATCACAACTTGTCCTTTCCATCACTATTCTTCCCAACATTTTTATAAATACTTGCCAGATCCATACCAGCTATGTACTATCCAATACACAAACTTCAATATCTAGGCATCCAAGCATCGCATGTCAGCTGCTTGCTTGCCTACCTCATAACATTGCCATAAAGCTCCCACAATGACGGCAGTCAGCAGTAGATCCTGACCTAATATCCTTCCACAAATTTGATAGTACTGATAGTTTAGGCCCCCCAGTAACTTTAAAGCCTGATCCTTCTATTGAATTTTCTTGAATCTTAATCTCCCTGGACCTCATAATCAGCATAAAGATCCATCTCTTGCCACAAACAATTCTTAGATTATAGTGCCATAATCGATTTTGCTAAATAATCTTACGTATGTATTATATAGCGTTACAAATAATTAAGGATACAAAGCATAAATAGAAATTAGCTATTATGTACAAGAAAACTACCTAATTAACCAAATTAGCTGTGAGAAAATAATTTCTATTAACATACTACAAATATCCCCACTCAAATTGATACTGGGGGAGTCCACAAGCATCAATTTGCTTACTAGAGAATTATGACAGTGGCGAGTTAGGGATTTGGTGAATATATCTACGGTTTGATGAGTAGTGGAAAGATGGGAAAGGGCGATGACTTTGGAATCATAGGCGTCTAAAATATAATGACAGTCCACTTCAATATGTTTGGTGCGTTCATGATACACAAGATTGGCCGCAATCTGAATAGCACTAGGATTGTCACCATGTAGCGGTGTAGGCTGTGATTAAGTCATACCCAGTTCTGCAAGAAGGCCGCGTAACCACACAAGCTCAGAACATGCAGCGGACATAGCTCTGTATTTAACCTCGGTGGAGGACTTAGAAATACAGTCTTGTTTCTTACATTTTCAAGAAATGAGAGCGTCACCCTTTCATACACCAACCAGTAGTAGATCGACGAGAATCAGGACAACCTGCCCAATCAGCATCACTATAGGTCATGAGCGTAAGAGACGACCTCCAAGGGAAGAAGAGTCCACGATGAGCAATTCCAATAAGATACCGAATAATGCGACGAACAGCTACCACATGAAGATGACGAGGGGTATCCATAAACTTGCTAACAGTATGAACGGCAAAGGAAATATTCGGACGTGTGATGGTGAGATATATGAGACTACCTACCAATTTTCGATAAAGAGTAAGATCTGGAAGAATATCTCCTTCATTTTTTCGATATTTAACATTAAACTCTAAAGGCGTATCAACCGAAAGGCGTATCAACCGAGGAGGCTTCAGATAGATTAGCCAACCTAATCACGTCTTGAATATACTTATGTTGATTCAAGAAGATACCATGCGATGTAGTATGAACCTCTAACCCAAGGAAGTAAGTAAATTGATCAAAATCTTTCATACGAAAAGCTAAGTGTAGATGTTGCTAAAACTTCAGAATAAGATTGTAGTCAGAGCCGGAAATAATAATGCCATCCACATATACCAACAACAAAACGATGCCATCATTACTCTTGTGAAGGAACAGATATGCGACATACTGACTCTGAGTAAAGGAGAAATCGAAAAGAGTGTGACGAAACTTGCCAAACCAAGCCCAAGGAGCCTGCTTAGGACCATACAAAGAGCGTTTTGACTTACAGAGTCAGCAGAGGGAAGAGGCATACCAGAAGGAAGTTTCATGTAAATGTCCTCCTTGAGGTCCCCATGTAAAAACGCGTTCTTGACATCCATTTGATGAATAGACCAAGACTGAGAAGCAGCAAGGCATAACAAGAGGAGAACAGTGGTCATTTTAGCTACGGGAGCAAATGTCTCATCATAGTCGATTCCATACTCCTGACGGTTACCCAAGGCAACTAGCCGAGCTTTATAGCACTCAAGAGAACCATTAGAACGAAGTTTGACCGAGTATACCCATTTACTCTCAATGGGTTTTACAGTCGGCTGACATGGTATAATATCCCAAGTTTGATTGGCTTCAAGAGCCTCAAGTTCTGCATTCATTGCCTGTTGCCAACACTCTTGTTCCATATCCTGTCTATAAGAGGTAGGGATGGAAATCGAATTAAAGGTAGCAGACATAGAGCTATGGGAAGAGAAACTATACCTATCGGAGGTCAAGGAACACGAGAGGTGCGATGAAGAGTGACAGGATGCGGGAGATCATCTAGTGAAGAATCTGATATCGTAGGTGAAGAATCAGGGAGGCTTAAGGAGACAGATGTCTGAGAAGGAAGGTCAAGAACAGTGTCTGATGCGGCATGCCTGCGAGTGTAAACTAGACCAGGCTTGTATCGAGAGAATTCTGTAGGGAAATCAGGCAATACGGAGAACACGGGGAGACAGCAATTTCTAAAGTAAAAAAAGATAGTTTTTCAAAGAAAACATTACGGGAAATCCAAATCCGATATGTCCCAAGATCATAACAGACATATCCTTTCAGAGTCCCACCTATCCCAGATAGGGACATTTGACATATTGAGGTGTAAGTTTTCTTTTCATACGGTGGTAAATGAACAAAACAGATACAACTAAAAGAACGAAGATGAGAATATGTGGGATGATGACCAAATAGCTTATAAAATGGAGAAACATTATCGATAGTGGGAGAAGGTAATCGATTTATGAGATGAACAGCGGTAGACAATGCTTCAAACAAAAAACGAGAGAGAACAGAAGACTCAATCAGAAGAGCTCGAACCATGTCAAGAAGATGACGATTCTTGCGTTCTGCCATCCCATTCTGTTGAGGTGTAGAAAGACAAGATCGCTGAGAAATAATCCCTTTAGTTTGTAAGAAAGACTGAAACGCATTAGACATATATTCACCTCTTGAGTCAAATCGTAAGATCTTGATAGAAGAGGAAAATTGGTTGACTGAAAAACAGAAAAAACCTCACTCTTTGCACGAAGAAAGTAACCCCACGTGAAGCGACTATAGTCATCAATAAAGGTAATAAAATATTTATAATGGGCATGAGATATTACAGGTGATAAACCCCATACATCACTATGAACAATATCAAAAATACGAGAAGCACGAGAACAATAAGAAGGGAACGGTAAAACTTTGCTCTTATCAAGTTTACATGAGGCACAATCAAGTGAGATAGATAAATCGACGTAGAAGTTTTATTACCAAATAAACCAGATTTTAATAAAAAATGGTGTAATACACTAGAATTCAAGTGTCCCAATATCTTATGCCAATAAGAAATATCAAAAGTAGCAGAATTACAAACAATAGGAAAAGATAAAATAAGCTTCGGTGAAATGGGAAAGAGACGTCCCTCCTTAGGCCACCTCATGATCGTCCTTCCGAACACCTGATCTTGTACAAGACAACCAGAAGAAGAAAAAGACGTTGCAATTGTTATCAACGAGTTGGCCAACAGATATAAGATTAGTTGATAAACTAGGAAAGAGTAAAACATTATGTAAATCTGGTGATACATCACCTACGACCGAAATAGGAAGAGTATTGCCATCGACAGTATGTATATGGAAAGGTCCAGTATATGGTCAAAGGTTACTAAGTAATTGAGTATTATAAGTCATACGATTAGAAGCACCTGAGTCCAATAACCAAGAAGGAGTTAATGTTTTACTTGAGACACCTAATGCAAACAAAGCAGAAATAACCATTTGTTGGATCATTTCAGCAGTGATGGTGTGTTGGGTAGAACTGTAAGAGGCTAGAACTTGAGTAGGAGCAACTGGCGAAGCAGAACTTGATGCAAACGTGGCCGCAACAACATAACCTGGTCCAATCTTGCGTGGAGGGCGTATAGGACACTCCTTGATGACATGGCCAGACTTCTTGCAATAATTACACATTTTTCTTGGACGCTAAAGAGCCATATGACCAAACCCCTTACAACTGTAACACTGAACACCAGACATATCTCAAGTTTTGACTTTTCCTTGAGTAGCATATGCAACAGGAATTGTTGCTACTTGATTATGATGTTGCTCCAACGAGGTACGAGTGATAAGTCGTTGCTCCTCTCGTAGTAATTCACCCAAACAGCCATCCAAAGTTGGAAGTGATTCACGATTCATAAGGCTGGAACGAATGGGTTCAAAATCACTTCGCAGTTTCATGAGAATTTGATCTCTCTTGGTAACTTCATGCACAGCTTGAACAGCCTCCAATCTGTCAGGAGAGACCGAAGCATAGATAATATCTGTGTACTCAGCCCAAATGTTAGAAAAATCAGAATAATATTCTTCAATAGACCGAGAGTCCTAAGCGAAATTTGCCAAGTCAAACTCCAATTGAAGCCGCCGAACATTGTTGCTTTGAGTGTAAATTTTCTTCAAGTACTCTCACATAGCACGGGATGACTTATAAGGTCTGAGATTGAGAACAATTTAAGTTTCAATAGATCCAATAATCCAAGCCATAGGCCGAGAATCCTTTGTTTTCCAAGCAATGTACTCTTCCTTTTCCTTTTCTGGATCCGGAGGAGGAATACTCCCGTCAATATGTCCACATAGATCACCTTTGCCTTCAACTAATAACTGAAAATGAAATGTCCATGAAGAGTAGTTCTTCCCAGTAAAGCGAATGCAAACGGAGTCAATCTTTTCATTTGACATGATGGACTCGAGTATAATACAACCACTAAATTAATTACAACCCAATTAAATAATAACTTAAATCAGCAGCCCAGGTCCAAGCCCACCAAAAATCAATTAAAAACACCAAACAGCCAAAGCCCACTAAAAATTCAATACACCCAAAAAACCCAACATAGTGGCCCAAGAACACTATCACTGAGGAAGAACTCACACACGCACACTAGAAGATGATGAACGACGGGGACGAAGATCTGCTCCAACCAAAACCCACAACTAGGCTTGCCGGAAAAATCGAAGCACACACGGATTATGAGGATGCGCAGAAACGAAGAACGCGTAGAGATTGCAACAATCTGAGAAGCGGACCGCCGAAACTCAACCCTGAAAACGCTGACTGAGAGAAAACTAAGTGACGGCGACTATAAATCGTCAATCAACCGCCGATCACTCAAGAGGCGACCACCACAATCCTTCCTATGGTGAATCAAGAATTAATTGATTCCAAAAAAACAGAAACAGTCCACGCCGCAACCACACAAGAGAAAAAGGTTAGGGCTCTGATACCATGCCAAAATCGATTTTGCTGAATAATCTTACGTGTGTATTCACCTTCTTTATATAGTGTTACAAACAATTAAGGATACAAAGCATACATTGAAATTAGCTATTATGTACAAGGAAACTACCTAATTAGCCAAATTAGCTGTAAGTAAATAATAACTTCTAATAATATATTACTAATATATAGTAGTCTGTCAATATAATGACAGACTTTATCTCAAGAACTTGATACTTTATGCCAAAGTTGAGCATCAATACGCCATTCTCCCCCACTAGTCTTTCATAGTTGAAAAAAAAAAAACACTAGAATATCTGATACCATGATAGTAACTAACTAGCATATAACCATGGAATTCTTTGCATACCAAGTCGAGAAACCCACTTCTGTAGCATCCAACAGACCCATCTTTCTTCTACCATTTATGAACAGCTTCACCAGCTAAGAACTAGAAAAAATTCTTTCCATTTAACCTGGGAAGTTGAAACAGGTTTTCAAGGCGAGCCTCCAAATGTGACTCACGATTCTCACTGAATCAGAACAAATAAGTGCTTTCTGAACCCCAGGGTGGATTGGGTCAGACTGCACCTCTCTCTCTCCCTCTCCCTCTCTCTCTCCCTCCCCTCTCTTCCATATCAAAGTACCAAATTACATAGAACATACAGAACAAGAACCAAGCTTAAAATGACAACTAGACAAATTTAGGTAATCAGACCCATAATAAGAGAAGGAAATATCCTTCTCTATGCATTGACGTCTCCACAAGACTTTATGCATGGATAAATAAACTTTGGGTAAAGCACATGTGAAGTTTATGGCAGGAGAACAATATTCTGTACTGCTAGTTCTCTACGCGTTAACAAATAATCAAATATGCTACATCATCAAGAAAGTTTTGCAAGTAAAAATATCCTATATCCTTGAATAAGTAAAATATAGTTAACCCACACAAGCTAAAAAATGTACGGAATTTAAAACTACATTTCACTCCATCACTCACCAGAGGGGACTTCTGAGAAATGTATACAAGGCAATCCCATTTTCTATGATGCTTACGAGGATGTTTTTACATGTCAGAATGCTAAATCTGACACTTTCTGTCACATCTTTTCTACTATCTGATTGGAAACAGGTCACAGAACCATAAGCCATTTTAATTACAAAGGTTCTATAGCCTACACATAAGTAGAACAGATCCTACTAAGCACAATGTACAAACAAACTAGTTTCTTAATGAAGAATGAAGAGCTTCTTCCCTGTTCATAAATTCCATACTCTCCAGCAGTTATTAGTGCAATACCACCCCCATCAATATTTAAGTGAGGTGGTTCTACTTAGCAAAGATTTCAAGTCTAGTTTCTCAATTTGTTCCTTGACCTGTTCCACAAGTAAAATGTGGAACCATCAATTCTTAAGTTTCAATCGGTAGAAGTACAAATAGTGTATCATTACCATGTCCGAAAAGGAATCATTAAAGAAAGTATTGCATTCGGAAGGAACGTTAGATAATTTTAGAGAACTGATGAATTTAATTTGGAACCCAAGTATAAAAGAACGGCACACTATGTCTCACGTATACTACGTAAAATAAAGTGTTTGAAACTAAAGACTGTACCTTTATGATGAATAATCTCAAGGTGAGAACGATTGTGTCCCTTGAACTGCAAAGAACAGGAAATATATTTAACATAGGGACACACAAGTTTAAGAAAGAATCTACAGTACCATTTGATCATATTAAATAAAAATGGTCAAAAGATCCTCAAGATAAATAAAACATTAGCAAATAACTTGAGAGGTGACTTCAATGACACACAAAAGTGCATTAATAACTGCTTATTTGGCTGTCATAAAAGAGCACAAACACATGCTAGGGCTCCAATCACTAAATGGTGTTTGGCACCCTATATGGCATTGGCCTTTAGACTGTTAAAACATGGAATATCACGACATCAAGCCTACCTTACTGGAAGCCTTGTCTTTTTTTCTTTTTTTCTCTGGGGGTGGGGGTGGGGGGTAGGAGAGGAAATATATTGCCCCTGTTTGAGCCCCTTTTTTGGGCCAAAGTGCATTTTCGAATAGTGTTTTGTTGGAGAATGTGTGATTAAAAAATAAGGGAAAATTTTGAGTTTACGTGTAAAAATATTTTATGGGAGAATGTGCACTTGAAAATGGGTTTTTAAAAAAATGAGTTTTTGAAAAAATGGAACCCAAACATCGGCATTATATTTAGCACAAGAAAGGAAAGTACAAATATCCTGTCAATTACATTAGAAGGTGAAAAAAATACACTCAAATTAGAACAAGTACCTGAGAACTATGATGTCAATTAGTCAAAGGAATCTAGAGAAAAACACCCTAGAGCAAATAAAAAAAACACAATCCCAACAACTGATGCACTAGAGTAATCCCTATAAGATCAAATCATTCTTCAGCGGTCAAAAGCACCGAAGAATACACAAATTTCACCTCCACGATAACTTAACTATCGACATGATAAGATGAAGTGCGAAGTAGTAAGATTCAGATGCCTCAGAGAAAGCTGTCGACAAAAAGATGCAGATGCGGCTGCAGCATTAATCAGTATTGTGTCCAATTTCTTCCACGCCCAACCATTAGTTCGAGTAAATGACCCCCTGGAAATCCAGCATCCTCAAGACCACAA